>JAQFZC010004033.1:0-17100 GCA_034695205.1 Dicyrtoma fusca | reverse complement strand
TTGTACATACTTTCATACTTTAATTTCAAACGGTCACAATTACTCGAATACCACAATTACCTGCTTCTACCCTACTTTATTACTTTCATTAAGTCATATAATGTACAATTGTTTGATGCAATATGCAGTAATTGTAATTTCTCATTCTTTCTTTTGTATGTACTTACTTACCTAGGTACCTTCAACATTGCACTGCAGACTTCAGCTAATTGTAAGCCACAGACATAATGGCAGAATAAAATCATTACGGAAGTCTTTCTTGGAGTACAATCAACAAGTAATCCACAAGTAACTATGACGGCGTGAAGGTAAGAGTTTGTCAGTTTTAGATTGAGAGAAGATATTTTATGGTTTTGTTCCTTTCAACTTTTGTTCCTTCAGTTATTGTCTGTGGTGGGGTGGAAATGCGGATTAGAACTGTATGTGTTATAGAACTCGAGGTAGTACTTTAAACTACTTTATCTTTGAACATTCATATATTTGAGCTTCGAATTTTTCAGTGTATATATGTTTGTTTTTGTAATTAGTTCATTCCAAGTTAAGTTAGTTCATAGTTTAACTACCAACTACTGGTTGTCAATCCATATTTACGTAGCTGAGCAAACGATTCATCTTGACTCTTGTTTCGTTGTTCGTATAAGAGATAGTACGTTAAGAAGTAATCTTGTTTATCCTCTAAGGACACGTTAAAGTCCTTTCTGGCTGCATTGATAGTTAATGTTTCTTTCTTTCCCCGGTAGCCAGGAACAATCAACTATGTGGAATAGGGAAGCTGGAAGTGGGAACTAAATTATTTTAATACTTGCATTGTTTTAATTGTGCTACGTAAGTTCGAACTGTAGTTTGCTGACTGTCGCAGTTGTGTTGTCAACTATTTAGTATTTTTACCCTTAGATTTTTGTGCAACTGTCGGTGGTGGTGTCGTCTAACAGTTATTCTTGTTGTGCCTGTCTTGTGTGAAACGATTCTGCCAAAATATTATTGAATCGGAGACAAAATGAATTCGTAATAACCGTCCGATATTATTTATTATTATACGTATTAAATATCTTCACCTTCGCACCTTCGCTTCGCATTGTCCAATTTTTTATATTCAAGAGATTAAGACAATATTTTTCTGTAGAATAAGGTTTTTGAATATAGTATTTTTGTCATACCTATACGTAGAATTACTCTGAATTCAAACGCTGGTTCGTGGTTCGTTGTTTCTGCAAAATGTACTTTCCAGATCCTATATAGTATGTAATAAAAAGCCATTACATAATTTCTTTTTAATTAAAATGATATTAATAAGCATCTACTTAGGCATGTAGAGTATGTATGCCGTATCAGTCATCGCAATTCCTATTCAAATTGATGTGGGAGTTGGCCTGTGGGTTTGAGGGGAAATCACCTACATCTTTTCCAACGTATAATTGACATTGGCAGTGACATACATGTGCACAGTATATTATGTAATTGTTTACGTCTAAGTGTATTTATTGTCACTGTACTAACTTGCGTAAAACATTTTTCGTGTGGTGCACACTGTTTTCAGCAGAATCGGAAATCATAAAATACTTTAATGCTTAATTTTAGGAATGATTTTGATATTGAATACTTTTCAGGATTATATCTGTGAAAACTTGTGCACCTCTTCGGCCCGACATTGAATTCAAAAATGTTGGACATTTTGGTTATCATAGGTAAATACAATCTTCCATTCACGGCTGCTGTTTGCAAATCCGGTGATAAAACATACAATAGTGCATCGGAAGTTATCATAGTTATCAAGGTTGCGAATCTCAAAAGTTTTGCTTTATATTTTCAGCCGCTCTCCTATATGCATTGTGGGATAAAATCTCAAATAATTTAGCCAAGGTGTTAAAGAAGACGCAATTTAGAATTGAACTGAATTGGCGACAACCTGGTCGAGTTGGGGAAACCGTGAACTTAACAGTCTGGGTAAGTATGTAAGTGCTCGAAATTCGAGTATTTATTGATTTATAAACGATAGACACATAATTGTCAAAGTTGTTACATGATTGGAAATTGGAGGTGTATTATTGCTTTGGGTGAAAATTAAGTGTGTAATAATTATTTATTATTCTTTCAGATTAATAATAAGTCCAAGAATCCAATAGTCCTTCAGCGCATGATAGATGATCTCTGTGTAGAAATAAAGAAAGGAGACCATACTGTCATTCCCGTCAAAGAATTTATATTTCCAGAAAGTGAAGACCAGTTAGTGTCAGTTCAGTTCAAATTTTGTGTTCGGGTGTCCGGCGAATATTGCATTAAGGTTTTTTACAAAAGAAGAAACATCGATGGTAGTCCTGTGAAAACTGTATTTCTTCCTACATCACTAGAGCCAGAGAAATCAACGTTGCTTCGATCGTGTCGACTGATAGTATGTACTAGTAACGATAAAAGTGAACTGGAAATCCAGCCAAAGGATCGCTATGATAACAGATGTCAACTGACGGATGTGTCTTTGTCTAGTTTTGAATTCCATACTCGTATTGTGAGTTATTTTATAAATGAAAGCGCGTGGAAGAGTATTACGATGTGCTATCAATATTTTTCCAAAACGACAATATTACTCACTTGATCTGGTTTTAAATTTAGGCGGATGAGAGCATTCACACGGAAGAAGAACCATTAAATTGTCTCAAGTACGAATTCGCCCATACATTAAACGATTTTGAAGATAAAGTAAAACTAGATGTTACCTTTTACAACTGTGGAGTGTATCATGGAAAGATTACCTACAAAGACAAAGCGATACATAATGGGGAGTTTACTATCGTCGTCGTTTCGCGAGAAGAAAAAAATCGTCTTCTTTCAATTATAAATTCAGGAAATGGCAATTGGCATGCTTTTGAAGGAAAGCTAGCAGCACATGGTTCTGACATCCAGAAAGATATCAGAAAAATATACCTTTACGTTACTCCCTGTCTTCTTTACGTCCGTGAGTACTTCTGTAAGATATTTCCTATGCGAGTGGCTAACTTTCGTTTGTCAACTATGACAAAGGTCAGTAATATAAGCAAACCTTTTGCATTCCATATTATTCAAATATTTGTGCTGTATATAATTATCACAGAAATTCGATAAAACTGGTATTTTTGCTGAGTTGAAGTTTTATAAAACTTGTTTGGATACATTTTCCTCCAGATAAACATCGTATTTACCAACGACGACGATCGGTCATATACATTGACTCTTTCCGATAGAGTGCAACCTAACGTGACTATTGAAATAAACTCATCTACGGCAAGAATTATGATGGCCATGTTTTCGCATTATTTGTGCAGACGACTAGGTAGAATGCATATTCTAGCTTCGACACATCACTGATAATACAAGTTTTTACAAGCGTAGCTGTTTTTGTTTTAAAATGATAATCGGAATCGGTTTAATGTATACATATTCATGTCAATTAATTACAGTAAAATTATTAATCACAATTATTTTAAATTCTAGGGGGATCGGAGAGCTTCGATTGTAAGCAACGAGTTTTCAGTAAAAGCCTTAGAGAAGCGAACCTTGATCTAAGATTCACCACGAAGCTAGTCAGAATATCGCGTCAGGATATTGTAGAATCGGTAAATTATCACTGATTTAGCTTATTCAGGGTTGAATGATCTTATTAGCTAATCTCGGTTATACAATTATTTGTTTGCAATGTCTGTATCACTGTAATAACAGCTTACTTTATATAATTGTCAGACTTACAAAATTACGAAAACTTTCCGAAGCAAAGATTGGTGCAAAAATTTCCGTGTGGAGTTCAGAAGTGAACCAGGTATTGTACATATTTAAATCGAACGTACATACAAGAATTTTTTTAATTACATCAAGATTTAGAGAGCATTGTCCTTCCGTTACTGTAGGTTGTTTTGTAATTCTGAGATTAAGGGTAAATATATAACGCTCAAATGCCTGGTCTACGTAGGAATTGATGGAGGTGGTCTTCGACGGGAATGGCTAAGTCTGCTTTGTCAGAAATTCTTTGAAAATAACAGCAACGGCTTATTTTGCTCACTGGGAAATTCAAGGCTGGTTCATCCGAATGCGTCACAGAAGAGAAGTTCTCATTGGAAGCTATATCATTACCACTTGGCGGGGAACATAGTTGGGAAGTGTATGTTCGAAACGGCCTGTGGAGATTCTTACAAACAAATGGTTAACGGAAGATTTAGCAGATCTTTCCTGGCTCAAATTATTGGACTACAGCCAAATTTCAGGGTGCGTTTGTACAAGAAATTCTGCGTAATACATTTTTCTTCCCTTGGACTTTGTAAGGTTATTTTTTCATTGTTTTCTTTGTTTACTTGTGTCTCGTCTGTAGTATTTTGAACAAGACGATCCGGAATTATATCTTGGGAAAATTAAGTATATACTTGAGAACGACATTGACGGAAATGGAATGGAGATTACGTTCTCTGAAGAGGAATACAATAGTGATGGGAAGCTGGTTAAGGTAGGCTGAGCATGTGAATGAATGTACCGCATTTACCTATTTGCCACTGTCTGTGATAGTTATTTATTAGTACTTGTATTTACGTCCTACTGTCGCTTAATCAGAACGTAAGTTATTTGGAACTTCATCTTCAAACAAAACTTGTATTACTTAGGTCGTTGATTTATTGCCTGGCGGCTCTAAGATACTTGTCACAAACGAGACGAAAGAAGAGTACTTACATCTTCTCGCCAAATATCGCTTGGCTACGAAAGTACACAAAGAAATCGATGCATTTCTTAAAGGTCTTCATGAAATCGTACCGGACGAACTTCTCTGCAATTTCGATGAAAATGAATTGGAGGTAACAGAATAAATTTTGTGTAGCTATTCAAAAGATCGTTATAGTCCCAGAAGTCTTGCTTACCGTGTTATGCCGGAAAAAGGCTGAAGAATTAATGTTTGCTTGTTTCAGCTGCTAATGTGTGGCAAAAGCGAATTCGACGTGAGTGACTTAAAGAAACACTATGTATCTTCCAGTTGGCAGTGGGACTCTAATTCTCGTAAAGTATTAGACTGGTTTTGGGCTGCTATTGGTAATATGACAGATGACGAAAAGGCGCGATTACTCCAGTTTACTACGGGAAGTGCTCTTCTGCCTCACGGGGGATTCAAATCGCTGGAACCTAAATTTAGCATAGAGTTCTCCGGAAGGATCAGTAGCTTACCAACCGCTCAAACTTGTGTCAACCGTATTTGCCTCCCCGACCATTATTCTTTTGAACTTTTTGAGCACAATTTACGATTAGCTATTCACGAAGGTAGCGAAGGCTTTGGATTTGCTTAGGGAATAATAATTAGTAGAACTGGTAAGTAAGAAGAAACTTAACCATACAAAATAGACGCCATTTCTAAAATTATGTGGGAAAAACTTTCGGCAGTTGATTTACTTTTTGTTGCGGTCAGAAACCTTGCGGTTAATATTTTATTGAAAATTAATACTTTTTCTTGCGGTTATTTCAGCTGCATTTATATTTTTTAACACTATTTATTGCAGTTAAATTAGAATAATTTTTAGCGGTTACGAATGTTAATCATTGCAGTTAAAATATTAGCAGGCCTTTCTTGCAAATGCGAGCTTGTACGGTGGCTCGTGTTTTATTGGTTTGCTGCCCAATCTGTCCTTTGATTCAACCCAGAATTTCTTGCATTTTAGATAAAAAATAAATATATTTTATAGGCTGTTTTGTACTCTCAAAATATAATACTTTTTGATTTTGCATGGAATGACTCCAGGCTATTATTAATAGACGGATGTCGCGGAGCGATCCTCTGCAACCTTGTATCCATGGACACACTTTATTACCCCCATAAAAGTTTAAGTTAATAATATTATTGTAGGTACTATACAAGTAATATACACAGGTATGTACATTGTTTCTGCTCTTCAATATAATGTTTGTATAATAATAACTTATTGAGCTACTTGTTATTTAAGTAACCGCAGTTTACTAGTTAGTATCCCACGAAATGGATCCCTAATTAATATCCCCTAAAAATAGTATTAAATAACTGCCAAATGTTCACAAAAAATAAAAATGCAGCCGCAGAAAAAAGTATTTTTTTGCCAAAGAAATTAACCGCTAAAAATAGTATTTTAACTGCTGCAAAAGGGCTTAGCGCAAAATTATACGTATGTATTTCTACAGGAGTTCCATGGTCAGGGTTTTAAGGGTAGTTTTTAAACTTCGGGTAGGTATTCGGAATCGAAATTTGCTGTAGGACACTTAATTACTTTTTAATTTTACGCGATATTACAAAGATTTTATTTTATGGAAAAGGTAACCAAAACTGTTGACTGTGGTATAGCTTTAAGTGAGTTAAGTTTTGAGGTGCTAGTCAGCTAGACATTTGTCTGTTGTCTGCTTGAAATGATATCTTTCCATTGGGTACACTATATATGTTTGGATTCTTGTCCTGCTCATATTTGTTATTATTAGTTTTATGAAGACATTTAGCACCGCGAGTAAAATTTTCACGGGCACTTATTGTTATTATCTGTTAACCGCCACAAGGTCGAATCAAGTCATCTTGTACAGTTAAGTTTGTGGATGAAGTGGACAGCTAATATTAGTATGTAGTTGATACAAGGCATATAAAAAATTATGGAAGCATAGGTAATACTAATGTGAAGTAGACGTATAATATAGACTGAATTTATGAACAATGTCTGTGTAAGGAGTGGTGTTGTGAAATGTGGTGGGATCAGATTTTAACTCAAAATGATGATTTCGTGTTCATCCAAGCCAAAGTTATGTGTGAGCAAACGTTTTAAGGAATAATTCACACAATACTCTGTCACTTACACTCGTGTTCCAACGCTTACATGACTGATTTTATAAGATATTTATATTAAATGGATAATGGATTTACAGTGTGTAATGTTTATAACTCTTAAAATATTCAGAATTGTTGTGTGTTGTATTTATCCTGCTGTTCGCTGCATAACTGGTTCATATTCTATTTTAAATATATTCACTATTTTGAATAAAGATTTTATATATTTATCAAAATTATCAATGAATGTAGAATGTACAAATACAGATTATGTAAGCTATTTTTGCAGTATTTATAGTTTTTATTACAGGAGGGCAGGATTCTGTTATTGATATAAGCATGTTATGATAATATACCATTATTCATTTTAACTTCGTAGTGATACATCGCTTGTTCTCGCATCCCGCTGTGTTGAGTAGTAATTTAGATGAAAAGTTACCACAGCACAGATATTCGAGGTTATGGAAATAATTATTTGAATTTTAGTTATAAACGTTCGTAGTCGAGGTCGTATTCGAAGTAGCAATCTTGTCTTACTATTCGCCTAAATCAACTAATAATAAATTATTGTTAACTGAATTAATTCGTTCCAAGCTATGGAGCTGCAGTTGAAGTAAACTAATTTGAAATCATTTGCCCCATTTTAGAACTCAATTTCAATTCAAGGTTTAATAAGGTTGCTTTTTCGACCTCAAAAGTATTTTTAAAAGTTTTGAAGAAAAATAAACGCATTCAGATTATGCATTGAATTAATGAGTATAAATCGCAAGAGAAACTTCTTTTAAGTAATAAATGCGTTATAAATTGTTTTCTTCATATCATCATTATTCATCTTGGGAAACTGTGTCGTATACATGGCATACAGTACTACAGATTACAGGTTGCATTACAGAATCAGTCAAGCATGAATTTATCTGTGGTCTGTTCTGTAATCGACAATCGTGTTCCCTAAAAATACATTCGCTTCCCAGTAATAAAGTGAATCATTTAGGATTCGGAGACGAGGATGAATCATCTGTAATCGAAATGTAAATTCGTCCGTTAACAGGTAAAATGGGTTATATCCAATTTAAAAAGCAAAGTGGTGCATATCCATGCTCCATATCATTGTATGTTATGGATATGCGCCACTTTACTTTTAAGTTCTTGGATAAATGCACCGTTTGCTTGCAGTTCTATTTGGATGTAGTGTAACCCACTTTGCCACTTTAACGGCGAATATAATTAATAAGGGAGGTGGCTGCTATATGCATAGTGGGTAGTTATCTATGTACTTAAATAGGTATGAACTTAATACGGTAGGTGCACTGTGAGACTGACTATTGAGCGTCATGAATCGACAAGCTGAATTAATGTATGAACTGAAGTGAAATTCTGTTCGTCCACGTCCAGGTCCACATAGGTCCTTTCTCTCCTTACCTAGTACTACTACAGACTACAGCAGCTACTACTACTATTAATAATAATAATTAGTATTGATTTACGAGGGATTTGAAGCGTTTTACAACTTACGACGTGATTTGGTGATACTATACGCCCGACGCCCAATGTAAATTGTTTTAATTTGAAGCCTTCAAGAGCACCAGTGCATAGCAGTAAAACAGTCTGAAGTGCCGCAGGAATGTCAGTAGTCTTGAAGTACTACGTTTAATTTACATGATGTCATGCCATATGTATATGGTATGCTGAGTTCATGATGGGTAGAGCAGAGATACTAATAATAAAACATTATGGATTCACGAGACTCGTGCTATCTTATTTCTCATTTGTATTTACTTACTTAAATCTGTATTTTCAGTTGCAGTAAATAATTACAAATGAGGGGTGTACTACCTGTACCCCCATTTAGTACGTACTAAATAAATGACGAAATGAATAGCGCTACTGGTAATTCTTATTTCCTACACACAAACTGTTTCAATTTAAATTAACGTATGCTTCATTCGACCTGTGCTTTTTACGTTTTAATTTTGTCGCTTTGCTAGCCGTCCTTCGCTGAACTGTTTCTCCATTTAAAGTAATTATCATCTAAACGTAATACAAATTTTTCAGGTTTTTGATATTAATGTTAAATTATTTTTTATTATCTATTTTATGTCATTATTAAAGCAGTGTCGTATTAACATAAATAACATTAACAGTTCATTATACAAATTCATTATGCAAGATATGCGTATCGTCGGTTAAAAAGGCAAAATGGCAAAAGGCAAAGGCAAAATGTACATCCAAATAAAACTAAAAGCAAAATAGGACATATCCATACTTCAATTACGTACTTAGTACTTACACTGGTGTGCAGCATGGATATGCCCCATTTTGTTTTAAGTTTCTTTGAATGTAACCCATTTTGCCTCTGAACCGACGATATGCCATGCATGATACAGATTCTACAGCTCAACTCAATGCATTTGCAATTCAATTGTATTATTGCATATTGCAATTTTTGGGTCGTGTCGTGCCTTAACTTAACTTACTGTCTATTTGCCTAATGCCTTTGCCTTTGCCTTCAAGCCTTTTGCCTTTTGCGTGGCCTGACTGAAAAGCAGAAAACTGGATTGAACAACTGAAACTGAATTAAAATGGTCAGTTGAAATTTTCAACTGTAAATAAAATATATTTTATATAATATAAATATAATATAAATAAATTATAAATAATAAATAAATAATAAAATACTTCAAATGTAAATAACTGCGCTATTGCAGACCTCGTTGAGAATTCGTCAGACCGCGTCAGCTTGAATTCTTTTTTTAAACTAAATTCTTTGTTGTTTGTTCTTGGAAAATTTTAAAATTACTGCAGTTGTCACTTTTCAGAATGTGCCTAACTATGAAGTAAGTAACTGGCGACAGTATTTAATTAATCTGAATAATTCTGCAACTTGAAAGCCCATTTGATTTTAATTAAATTCCTGAGATCTGTAACATGACGTATGTAAGTGCTACTAAAATATGATGAAAAAAAACTCCTAGTAATAATAATCTGATAGAGTAATCATTCTTTCACGTATCTTTCATGTTTGTTACAATAATATTATTAGTGACTGCAATTTAACGCAGATTAGTGTTATATACTTACTGTCGTTCTCGTTTATTACTGTGACCTATTCCTTGTTTGAAGTTTTTTTTAGTCAATTTATACTGTATGGTAATGACTTGTTGCTGACCTATCAAGATTTTGATTTCTGCTAGGTTTTGATGGTGGAAGTACGTATGTAACTGGCTGTAAGTAATCATTATTCATTGTCAATATTGCCAGTGCACAAAGGCTGCAACTGAAAACCGCAACTCTGCCTCTGCAAGTGACTTACTAGTTAGGTGCAAGGTATGTATAATTAGTTTCTTGTCCTTGTTATGTAGCTGTATTAACACCAAAAATATCTAATATTTTTTATTATCTTAAGTTTACGTGATCTAAATTTACATTTAATTATTTTGTACTAGAAAAACTAGAAATCACGTTACTTACAGAAAATTAAAAATCATAATTTACAACAAATCACTTCGTAACATTGCCAACTATAACACCTGTAATCTCCGCATCTCCCGCGATTACATCATCTACCAGTGTGTATACCCTGTCTATCTGCAACATCCGAATGGCTGACTGCTAATCTACGCCGGCATTAAAAAGTTATTGAACCAATTGAAGATGGCTTCAAATGGTTTGACATGAGACACAAAACGTTTGCTGTTTACCAGTAAATATTGTCAATTGTGATCACCGGTGATGTCAGTACATCAGCCCGTCACTTTTACGCTATTTAAAGCATCTGATTTACTGTTATGGCTGTCAGTGATGAAACAATTGTAATCATGGGTAAGTTTAAGCTAACTATTCATTAATTAATTGTCATTTGCTTTAATAAGTTAATTTTAAATTCAGAAGGTTGATATTGAGATTTTTTTGCAAATGTTTTAACAAAGAATTGCTGTTTTTTGATAGTTATAGTATGGTTTGTCATGGGGTTCTCAGCGTTTTGCTCCTACAAGTTGTACAAACTATACTGTCGTCGAGATGAAGCCCTGCAGGCTTTGCCCACAGCTGACACAGAGCCTGCAGTGCCGGATAGAAATTCTATAAGAACAACGCCTATATTCACATCTCTTCTACCGACAGTGTGCCGAGCTGGAGAAACTGTCGGTCTTCAAATAACAGTAAGTGGTATTGGGAAAGCATATGCATACATCGCGTTTTAAATTTTACTTCGTACTTGACAGTTGACACATTACAATTTAAAATGCTGTATTTTCCGTTGTGGCTGACAGTTCCCTGGAGTCCTTCGAAGTCATGAGATGAATACTCGCCTTCAAAACTACTTTACTTCGCAAGTATCAATCAGAATAAGTCCGCAGAATTCGATGTCTAACCCCAACACTGCGCCCGGAGGGGAAATGTTGCCCATTATATTTGAATACCCTAACCCAGGAGAAGGTCAGGTTGACGTCGTACTACTTATAAAATTTACTGTGAAGCAAGCAGGGCTATACCATTTGGACCTGAAATATCAAAATTGCAACGTTAGGGGAACTCCTTTTCTTAAGCAATTTTGTGCAGGGAAGATCGACTCTGAATGTACAGTTTTTCAGCGGAAGTCACCAGCAATTCTGTGCGTTACTGATACTCCCAATTACTGCATCATTGAACCCAGAGACAGATACAATAACGTTTGTCTTATTGAAGATGTAGATATGACTCAATTTTCTGTTCAAATAACGGAGGTACTATTTACTATAACATATAGTGTTTGTAGGGCTAAAAATAATGCAGAAGCAGTGTAATTTATTCTATGATTTTTTTCTAATTAACGCAATATACAGCGGTGTTCATTATTTTCTAGGTCGAATCCAGTAAAAAAGGTGAATTAGTAGAACCTGTTACGTATAATTTTTATCAAGACGCCAACGATTGGGGTGTTCCACAACAAGCGGTTAGACTACAAATGGAACTTTTCCGTGCTGGAGTTTTTCTTGGGACGATTTCCTACAACGATGCTGTGATACAAAATGGAACTTTCGAGATTATTTGCTTAACTCCGCAAGAAAATGACAAATTTCGCTCAGTTTTACTTGACAATCCTGGTGCTATGTACCACGAAGCCAACTTGGTGTACATCGGACTTGAAACCACTGCTGCTCCTTTAAAAGCTTTAAAGCAGCGTAAAGTGTATGTTTATGTTGCACCTCAAGTATTGTCCGTGAAAGAATATTATTTTGGAATTATCCCGACGCAATTGGCTAGTTATCGTGTGATTCCGGCAACGCGGGTATGGTTTTTTATTTCAGGAGATTAGATAGAGGTGTATGCACATAATACGATAATACTGTTTACTTTTTCAATACTAACCATAAATCATTTTTTGTTTGATTTTTTTTCGAAAGTACTCTTGTATATCCAGAACATCTTGATTTAGTGTTTTTTGTTGGCGCGACTAAGGAATAATTTTTCTTACTTAAGTAGGTACCTACATTGTTTCTCGTTTTTACAGATTCAGCTTGTTTTGATTAAGGAAAGCGAAAATAACTGTGTTATGTCTTTTTCCGACCGGATGCAACCCAAAATTGTACTCGAGATGGACACTTCGCTAGCAAGGATTGTTATTGCGATGTTTATTTTTTTCTTGCAACAGCGCTTGGGTAAGTTTTTATTTATTGTACTATAAAGTTGTTAATGTTTAAATCGCTTTATACAAGAATTGATTGAGTTTGAAAATTACAGGAGGATCGGAAACATTTGAAAACAAGCAGAGATTTTTTCATCAAGAACTTCGGAAGGTTTTGTCAGACAAGAATAGGGCTTCGACTACTGTGATAAATATCAGTCGGACAGCTCTAGTTGAATCGGTAAAATTACTTTACGATTACACTACGAGTTTTACTGGTTTATGCAAAACTAATTACTAATTTGTAATATGATAGACACTGAAGGAGAGCAAAATATTTGGAGCTAAAGACTGGTGTAAGAAATTTAAAGTCAAGTTCATTGGAGAAGAAGGTGCTGATGAAGGAGGACTTCGCCGAGAGTGGCTCGACTTAGTTTGTCGTCAAATGTTTGACAGTTCTCCTAAGGGAATGTTTCATTCCTTAAGTAACTCTCGACTAGTTCTTCCGAATGCCAATAGAGATCCCATATTTACGCTAAAACACTACGAACTGGCCGGTCGTATTGTAGGGAAATGTATGTTTGAAACTGCAGTGGGAGGCCATTTCAAGCAAATGGTAAATGGTCGATTTGGTCGGTCATTTTTGGCTCAGATCATCGGATTTCCCCCTCATTATAAAGTAACAGTCTCCAAAAAAATACTTTTGTATTTGCTTTGAGTCAAGATATTACATACATGGCTTGCTAACTATTGTAATGTGTACTGTAATCTCCTTGCAGTATTTTGAGCAAGACGATCCAGAACTTTACGATGCCAAGGTTCGATACATTTTGGACAGTGCTGATGTAAACAGTATGGAGCTAACATTTTCGGAAGACATTTATGTTGGGAGTAAACTAGTTTCAGTAAGTCAGGCTGTGTTGTAAATTACTCAGTTACGTAGCAGAGTATTGCAAAATTAAAAATAATTAAATTATTCAACAATCTTTAAAGAAATTTTTCTTTGCAGACGGCGGATTTAATTCCTAACGGAGTAAATGTCAAAGTGACGAATGACAATAAACTAGAATATTTGCAAGCGATGGCTCACTATCGACTAAGCACACGAATTCGAAAAGAAATCGAATCCTTCATCAAAGGATTGAACGATATTGTGCCTTTTGGACTTCTCACTAATTTTGATGAAAATGAATTGGAGGTAAAGATCATTTTGTATTGGCGAAAAATAGGACGAATATTAGGCTATTTCGAGGCTTACCTGCCATTATATGTAGTTCAGCATTTCCTTTTACATCTTATTATTTCTAATGATTCTACGTGATGCATTAATTTTCTTGTTTTGCGCTTGTCCAGATTCTCATGTGTGGTCAGAGTACAATAAATGTAGAAGATCTGAAGAATTTCCATACGGTAACACCCTCTAATGAACTGCACTGTACGAAAATCGTGACGTGGTTTTGGATAGCAGTAGAAAATATGACTGACTCTGAAAGAGCACGCCTTCTTCAGTTCACAACCGGAAGTTCACTTCTTCCACATGGAGGATTTCAGTGCCTAGAACCTCGATTCAGAATTACAGTGTATGGCACCGTTAGCAAACTCCCAGTCGCTCATACCTGTTTTAATGAAATATGCCTTTCAAATCATAATTTATTCGAAGAATTTGAAAAAGCTTTGAATACTGCAATAACTGAAGGAAGTGAAGGCTTCAGTTTCAATTAATCGCAAAAATTGTGTTTAACAAGCGCTTTCTTGTGTTGCCAATGCCAATTCGTGACCTTAAGGTTTTGTAATTATTTAACGTGCATGAAGTACTTACGTTCGTGTTGTATTTATTTACCAGCAAAAAGTTGTTGAACTGTTAAAAGTTATACGCAATTACATATCCATATTGTAGATACTTACTAGTTAATTTGTACCTTGTTTGTATATATATATACATGAAGATCCTTTTACTGTTTCTTTTGCTGTCACGGTGGACAAGCATATAGACGCTGTAAGTCTATATTTTAATCATTTTTTGCATCCCGTACCTCTAACTAATGTAATACCTGAATTTAATCGATTTGGCATGAGTGATGTCATCCGTTTTTCCTTTCTGTGACAAAACGTTCGCCATTTGTATATTATTAATATTATGTTAATTAGAACGTTACCTGCGTAATTCAATGATTCAAACATTGCAAACGATGAGATTGCAGAAAATTACCCTGAAACTACGGCGAAACCTTGGTTTTTCATTTAACTTTATCCAGGTACATATTTGAACTGTGATTATCATGGATGTTTTTAGTAGTATAGTTGTAGGTTGTAGGAGAATTAAAATAGTTAGCTATGAAGATTTACGGAAAGTCTGACGTAATATAAATTAAAAACCATTACGAGTTCCAGGACAATATCCAAAATGATAGAAGACAAGCACATGTGAATTTACACTTTACGTACGAATACTGATACCCATTCCTTTTATCCTTCCAATTTCCCAAGTTGGCAAATAGGCTCAAATCTACTTTCATTTTCATATCGTAACAAAAGATAAAAAGGAGGTACCGTGTCAGTGACTAGTAAATAAACATATCCTATGGTAATGACAAGGACTTTTTTGGCGAAAGAGAATTTTGAGTTAAACATTCGATACTTTTATTTTCTAATCTAGCTATTCGATACACTGTTGTAATGAGAATTATAACTTAAATATGGTTATATATTATTACTAATATATTCTGTACATTACACCCCGAGACTTCAGAGTGAACATATTAAACCCCCCTTGTATTTTATTTGAGTTTTCTCTTAGCTCATGCTGAAATAAAATTGATTTTAATATAAACAATTCATTACGAACGACTCTATTTGAATTTTAAATGATTGCCAACTAACTAATAACAAAATTAAATCACATCCTTGTAGTTGTGAGGGTGAAGGGGAAGCCTGAAGAAACTAACAATAAGTTACTAGGTATGTACACTCAGATTTGAACATAAAGAATGAAAAGTGAGTAGTCACGACTTCCCGACTCTTGCAATTTTCGCAGAAATTGTAATAGAATTATAATTATCATTAATGCCATCAAACGCACCACAATAATCCATTCAAATTTCGAGCTACGTAAAACTTAATAGCAAAAATTTCACAGGGCATGCGAACCAGATTATATGAACCACACTTGTTAGTGCTCCATCGGGATTAAGAAAAAACAAAAGAGAAAATTCCATTCAAATGTACGTAACAAAACAAAGTACAAAATGTGTAGACTTACCACCATAATTAAAGCAAATGGTAAATTCAGTGGTTCGGTTTGATAATATTTGGTACTATTACTTGGAAACGTGAATGTAAAGAGTACTTAAATCTTAAATAATTTGAATAGCAACGAATATGGTAAAACATTCTCACATAAATAATAGGCTATCCCAACTTCTCCAGTTGATGGTACCATTAAAGCTGAAGCCGTATCTGTACAGTACAAGCACGTGGATGAGAACGACAGACGGCTCAATTAAAACATTAATTGCAGATATAATTGCGTTTATAGGAAGACATTTAGCTGGGCAGCACTTTGAATCAGAACTTTGATTGAAGGCAAAAAACTTGAAATCTCTGCAAAGTTCCCCGCTGTCACCAGCATAGTGTGGATACTCAGCGCCAGTTGATAATCCCGATTTTTCATTGCATCCACAATATTATGTAGTGATGTTAGTGTATTTTCAGATAAAGATTTCTCACGTAATTTTTCATTTAAGATTTCCATTTTCCTAGCTACATCTTCTAGCTTCCTTTTTATTTGTGGTAGGCCTGCCAGATTATAACATTCGGATCTTAGCTTTTCCAATACGTCGATCAACTCCTTGTGCTCCTCAGGAATCGCCCCTGTTGGTTTCGTAGGTTCAGCCTCAGCTGCGGATGCTGGTCTTGCAGGGGCTGATGGTGGCAATGAAGGAGAAGGCGTCGAAGTCTGAGGAGAAGTAAAAGGTGCTGATGGCAATGGAGCTGGGGTTAGCGTTTGAATAGTTGGAGGTCCTCCGATTCCATCCTGCTGACCAGTGGACAAAGCATCCCATCCGTCGGAAATGGGACCTAGATCTGCAGATGGGGCTACAGGTAAGGACGGGGGTGGAACATACAGTGGAGTAGAAATTGATGGGCCAGGAGTAAACCCGGACGTTGGAGGAGGTGGAGCAAATCCTTGAGAAGAGGGAGGGGCAACAGAAGCAGCTGGTTCTGCAGGATGACCTGGATTGAAACTTGAAGGTGATCCGATGGTACTTGACTGCGAATGCAATGTTGGAGCTAAATCAGCAGGTAATCCCGGTGTTGATGTTCGAGAAAAGCCTGACGTCGAAACCGCAGATGTTCGAGAAGGCGGAGGCGGAAAGTTTGCTGCTGACCCTGAAGTGGGTGGAACTCCTGGAGGGAAGCCTGTTGAAGGAAGCGGTCCTGGAGTGAAACTGTTAGAAAGTGGTGGTCCAGGATTAAACGTACTGGATGGATTCGATCCTGGAACAAATCCAGTAGAAGGAGGGGGTCCAGGAGCAAATCCAGATGAAGGAGGCGGTCCAGAAGTAAATCCAGATGACGGAGGCAGTCCAGGTGCAAACCCAGTTGAAGGAGGCGGTCCCGGATTGAAAGCAGACGGAGGAGGTCCAGGAGCAAACCCAGAAGAGGGAGGTGGTCCAGGAGCAAACCCAGAAGAGGGAGGTGGTCCAGGAGCAAACCC
>JAQFZC010004032.1:0-17101 GCA_034695205.1 Dicyrtoma fusca | reverse complement strand
TTGATTTCAAGTTTTGCCCGTTTTTGAAAGTGTTAGTTTCTAGTTTTGCACCTTTTTGAAAGTGTTGATTTCTAGTTTTGGACCTTTTTGAAAGTGTTGATTTCAAGTTTTGCCCGTTTTTGAAAGTGTTAGTTTCTAGTTTTGCACCTTTTTGAAAGTGTTGATTTCAAGTTTTGCCCGTTTTTGAAAGTGTTAGTTTCTAGTTTTGCACCTTTTTGAAAGTGTTGATTTCTAGTTGTGACCTTTATAAAGGGATTCGTTTCTAGTTTTGGCCTTTTCAAAAATGTTAACTTCTAGTCTCGTCTCGTTCTTTCTGAAAGTATTAATATCCAGTTTTGCTCCTTCTTGAAAACGTTATTTTCTTATTTTGACCTTTTTAAAAGTAATAATTTTTACTTTTGACCTTTTTGAAAATGTTAATTTCTTATTTGGTCCTTTTTGAAAGTATTAATATCCAGTTTTACACCTTTTAGAAATTTTAGATTTACCTGTTTAAAAGTGCTAGTATCCAGCCCTGATTAATTTTTTCAAAAATGTAGAATTTTTAGTTTTCACCTTCTTTAAAATTCTAATTGGTAGAATAAACCCCAAACAAGGCTTGTTAGGTTTGAAAGTTGAAAATAGCCCGCTTTTCACTAATATGACATAAATGTTAGCACGTCGAACTTTTTTTTGCTTCTTCACTCGCAACTTCCCCTATCCATCGACAGTATAGACAACCTGATTATAATTATCCAAATTAGCATGTTCCTGTGTTATGAAGGAATCTGTAGCTACGCACATTGCATCGCAATAATGGTTTAACTTCAAAGCAGCTACAGTGCTTCAAACTTCTAATTATTTTCTGAAGCGTACAAAAGATTCTTATTGCTTCATTAGTACTATACATACACAGACACAAGGTATATACATATAGCTTGTAAAAATATAACCTTACGCACCCATACAGAAAGTGACGTAGGGGGCTGGTCATAAATTACGCAGTGGCTTTCAAGTGTGTATAGTATTCGTACAGGGCTGGGAACGCGCATAAAACATCCTTCGTTTTCAAACTTGAGTTGTGCGCAGCCCCTAGCTGGTTGGCTGTGGGAGCTGAAGCTGTGAAGGTGAAATCTAAATTATATTTTCATGGCGCTGCTACTGTCTGACTGACTGTATGATCATTAGCATTATCTGAAGCTTACCTTAAGTTGTTTAATCTTCATCTCTCTTCCCTCCCTCCTCTTTCATTTCACTTTCATTATATCTCATTTTATTCATATGACGAGGCTTTTTGTAGTATACTCTCAATTCAATGTACCTAGGTATATTTCCATCGCAACCAAAGAACTCAATTATAATCCAACGTAGCACATTCTAAATAGAACATCTTTTATGCAGTGCCTTTGGAGCAATCTAGCGTCTTCGAAAATTATGGAGAATTCCATTCCCAAGTTTTTACTACAAATAGAAAAAGGGCCCTTTTGCCTCTCGATGCGTCATCTGATTATTAATGCTGCAGCTTTTAGAATTAGAATTAGAGACAGAACTGAAGCATAGCCTATTATGTGGTATATGTATATAGAGTGAAGCAAGTATGGATGGAAAACCGAGGGAGAGCAGAGAAGCTATGATAAATGAGGATTTGATGAGAAGTTGGAGTTTATATTTACATTAGAATTCTATTAGGTGGTTCCAGGATGAGGGGAACTAAAAAAAAGCAATCTATGGAGCTCCAAGTTAAAGTCACCACAGAGCAAGTCGACTCCCAATTTTAGAGACTCAGATCGTCTCCCACTATCTCCTTTCCTTGTGTGTGTGTGTGTGTGTGTGTGTGTTCGAACGTCTCTGTGTCACGTCAGTTTATTATACGATAATAATTTGATGCTGCTTATATAAATGAGAGATAAACTCTGCTACAAGATAAAACTACCCATACAGTTCCAGTACTAGCAATAATGGGCATGGCATAAATGAAACTAGTTTTATTTTTCGGAAATTTGAGTTTTAGATCCATTCCCCATTTACTCATACATGTAACACTGGGTATCCGGACAAATGAGTGCTTCCACAAGAGTGTAGTCATAAGAGTGCAGGGACACAAGAGGGCATGCCATGAGAATGCGTGCACTAAAAATACCGTATTAACCTATTGCCTACGAGCCCTTTAAATACTCAAATTGTTTAGCTGAAATAAAAGTTAGGGAAGCTCTTTTAAAGATCATGGAGGTTTATAAATTGTTGCTTGAATCATTTTGAAGAAACAAAACTTTACAGCCCTGTGACCTCTCAGAGAGTGAACTGTAGATTTTTTAAAATTGCGTATCAAAACGACTAGTTGTGAAAGGATTATTGATTTTTTCACTCGCTACAAGTTTGGTTCATGAAAGTAGAAATAGATTTCCACACCCAGGCAAAACAAAACCAGATCTGAGACCCGAATAATTTTGAGAAGAAGCGCCTCATTAAACTGAATGATCTCATGCAGATAAAACGTTTAAAAATTCATCACTACTCTCCACATGAAGGCACAGCAAGCGTATAATTTTTAGTGACTGAAGAGAGAAAACAATTGTTATTGTGAGCCATGTCTTGCATGCTCGTGAGGGAAGGAGCGGGGAAATTGTCGACGTCTTTTGGAGTTTCTGGACTTTTGAAGAGAATGATAAATGACACGGCGACAAAGACAAAAGTTCTACGTACAGCTATAGGTTATATTATATATTATATTTCTATATAGGAACCAACGAAATATGTACATATATTATATGGGTATAAGAAAACAAATTATATAGTCTTTACGTATAGGATTGCTCTGGATTCAATTGATCAAAGTTGAGCACATTAATCTTGCCCTAACTCAAACTTTCACTCTCTATATGCATGCTCATATAAGTATTTATAACTTATATATGTAAACTCAGCCATTTTTTCTAGAGCGCTGGGAGGTCTACAAATGTAAATTTGAAGATTTTGAACGAATATAGACAAATGCGTTTTTTAAAAAAGCGTGTGAGCAGTACAGTGAAGCGAGATAATACATTTTGCACTTTCACTAACTATACTGTCGCACACTCAGGCTAGACATGTATGCATATCAGCCGTGCACAATCAGGCTGAGAGGACGGTGATCTGATCCAAGAGGAGAAAGTAGGAGAAAGTTCTGTGTCCTTCAAAAACCTTGATCAAGGTCTACAGCCTTGCCTTGTCAGCAGCGTGCCTTTCGAGTGAAATTCTGAAAGATAATATCTCTTTTGATTCTCTATTTTTTCCGATCATTATTTCCATATCTTTTACAAGGCGGATTCTGTCTACGGTCCAAGGCTTTCCCTTATGGCTCTTTCTCTCTTTTAGGGAAGGTAGAACTATAAAGGTTGAGATGTAAAACTTTTCTTTCTTTTTCTTTGCCGGCGCTGCTTGCCCTTGATCCTTGATCTCGGTCTGTCGGTCTTACTTCACGCTCATCACCACCACAACTCTGAAGTTGGATTCTGAGAAGTTTCCGTCGTCGACTCACTCACTGACAATGACAAGGCCTGTCGCTTTCTTTTCTTTTGTTTTCGTCACCGAAACCAATGCTGGGAAGATTGCAAATGGACTATCGATGGGTGAAATTGCAGCTTGTGACTAAAGAAGCAAAATTGGCGTTAGTGTTCTTTCTGCTACTTGAGAGAAAGATTTACAATTTTGTGGGTTTATTGGAGCCACCCTGGTTTAATGAAAAAAAATCAGGGTTTTTATTTTGAAATTTGCAAAAATCGGCTGCTTCGCCTTTGGCCTTCTTTGTAAAAACTGCCGTTTTGCTTCTTCGCTAACGACACTCGCATTAGTCCGTATAGAAAGGTGACATTTGCCAATGCCTAATACCAGAGCCAATGATTTGGTTCAGTGAAAACAAACAAACGAACGAGAAGATAGACAGACCGAAACCAGTTCTTGTTTTTTTCGGATCGTAGATTCCAATCTGATATCGGATATTCGGTCGATGGTCACAAGCAATAGGAATTTCTAAAGTAAAACCAAAAGGCGCATTGCCCTTTATCTTTTGAAGAAAGCAACGAAATATTACTTTGGAAAATACTTATTGATTTATTGCTTCTCTGATACTGCCAGGTAGGTAAAAACAGAGAAAGTCCGTTTCAAGCCAAAACAAGTTCAAAACCTTGTTTGTAAAAGTTTCATATTTGTTAAAAGATATCAATCATTTCAACGGTGTTTGAAAATATTTGTGTAACAAAGTATTTTATAAACCAATTTATTATGAAATAGCTTTGTGAATTTTGAGATCAAATATTTTTTCAAAAGTCAAATTTGTTTTAAAAATTAATTCTCTTTAACAAGGACTAGAGAGTATAACGAAAGATTCACTGTGCATCCACTGGTACTGCTAAGCAAGTTTTAATACTCAACTTTTTCCAGATCGCTTCAGATTTCACTCAAAACTTTCTTTAAGCGGTCTTGAGAAAAATGAGGGGCAATATAGACGACTTACATGACGGAATCTGTAGCCTGTCTCGTTCGGATCCGTAGGCTTGACAATGACAAAACTTTAACTATTACGCATTAACATAAAGTGTAGGAGACAAATTGTCCAATGAACTGTGGGAGCTCTTCCTGGGGAAAGTCATCTAGCTTTCTTATCATCTCGTTCACACGAAGTCGATACATTTCATGTACCTCTATTTTTATAGCCATGTCTATGCACACCAATACAAAGTGAAAGGAGGGAGAGAAAGCTAGAAAACTGGTTTTAACATTACAGTTCGTTGACGCTTGCACACGCAACGCAACATTTTGAAGAAACAAAACCACCCATCTTCAAAGACTGCATTTAAGCGTACGAGCACAGCCTTCGTACAGCTGCATAAAAGTGCAATATTGCTTTTCCAATTTGGATAAAAAGCTAGTGTGTACGACAAACACATAAGTAGGAAAGAAAGTCGTGGGCAAAAAAATGCAGGAGCAGCGCTAACCACAAATAAAAGAAGGATTTCGATTTCATTAAAGTCAGGTTAAAGATCCAATTGAAATCCTGTCTCGAATCCTAATCTCCAAAAACAACTTTAAGCGATTCAACAGACAAAAGCAGCGGCGGCTCAGTTGTTCAATCCTTCAATCGGTCTCTGGAGCAAGTGGAGAAAGTAAGGATAAAATCAGGAGTTCCTTCCTTGTATTTTCATGGAGAAAGCAACCTTTTGATCTTTTACCATTTCTAACGAAACGATTAATTTCTCTTTGTCCAACGTAAAATTTGGTAACAATAGTCCATTCTGGTTTCTAATACCTCAAATGGTAAATGGAGTTTAATAAGCTAAGAATTTCTTGCTTCTTTTTGTAGTAAGCCTTAAACGAATAGTTGCACTGAAACAAAGTATATTCCTTACAATAAAATCTGGAAAAACGTTAAACTGTGATTTGATTTTAACAGTAATAACTCAATCAAGGGATTTAATTGCATAATTTTTAGTCGTCGTAAACAAAGCCAATTAAATAAACAAAACTTCAAAAATATTTGGTTTGTATATTTTAGTAACTTTCACTTTCACCCGCTATGTCGCATGAAAATGTACTATAAAAGTGTGGGCAAAATAAACAGCAATACATGAAGTAGAGACGAAAGCATGTATAAAAATGTAGACAAATGGCTCGTACAAATCCCATAATAAATTGAGTCAAGCCAGCGATAGTAACGATATATCATGGATAGAAAGTGCGGATGCATAGCGTAGCCATCAAGCTTTATAGAACTGGTAAAAGCATTTGATAGGACAGTTTATGAATGAGCCTTAGGCTATTATTTATTCAGTCGTACCAATTGCAAATAAATTCAATCTTGCGTTTGTTCTGGAGAAACACAAACAAAGGGAAACAAAGTCAGCAATAGAAAGGACACAAAGTTGACGAAATGCTGAGGGAAAGGGATTTGGCGTAGAGAAAAATATTATTTCATCTTCCCTCTGTTTACTTTATATCCCTATCATGTTTTCATGCTTCAGAGTCAACATTTATTAGTATGTCTGTCTGTGGCTGTAGGAAGAGAAAGTTCGACTAGCAGTATATCAGTCAAATTGGTACGATTTTACTAAGTCACGTGCCTCATATTACGTAGCAAGGATGGACCAGATAATTGGTTTGCTCTTTTAAATGCTAGTGAAAGAGAAAGTAAAGGATGCCATAAAAATTCTTTAAATATAAAGAAAGCAGTACATTTAAATAAATTCAGAAGTAGCAGCTTAAATTTTTTACTATTACAAAGGAAAGTTAAAGCCTTTATCCAAACATTGCCAATATCCCAATTTTTTCAAAAAGTGCAAGCACGTTTAACAAATAGCTTCAACAGCAGTCCCAGTGCGTCCTGGGTGCATGCAGTTTATATGTTAGAATGCTTTCTCGCATCAGTTTCTTGTTAAACTTGTTGAAGCTAGATTGTGTGAACAGATTTTATTGCTCAATATACAAATAAAAGAGTGAAAAATGAGTCGTAGAAATTCTTGAGATAAATAACAAAACTTTCACTCTTACTTTCACCACTCGAATCCCAAAAATCCTTGGGAAAAGAAATACTTTCTCCCATTTATTTTTATGGGGAAAGTGAGGAAAGTTTCCGAGTAAAGCCCACCATAATGCAAATTCTAATAGGTAGGACATTTACCATTTGCCATTTATATTTATATTTATTGCACCATGTCAGTCTTTTTTATACATTGGAGAAAGCAGCCTATGCGACAGCAGGCTCCCGGACACATGTACTTGTGATCAAATGATCGAATGTAGCCTTGTGAGTTTGGTTTGGCGCCGTTAGGTTCTATATACGTAAAAAGCTTTAGCCAAAAACTTTCGTCAGTTTGCTAATAATTACATTTGATTTTTTCTAAGCGGTGTCGAACTTCAACACTAAAATTACATGCATTTGAGTGCAAGGTTTATACTTTCAGAAAACATGGCTGCTCCAAAACTTACTCCTTACATACCCAGTCATGCAATGACCTTTTACATTATATGTGTACCTTTCTCTATAAGCTGTGGTTTTAGTGGAACATAAACGAGTACATGAATTAAACATTGTGATCGTGTAACAAAATTATGCTGTACAGAGTGAGATAGCTGCGTTTTGTAATGTGAAAAACATTAGCCAACGCGTTAAGCCTGCATTTTAAAATATATAATTACACATTTTCATGTTGCTTCTAAAACTGCCAATTACAAAGATAATCTATAGTTGTACAATTACATGAGCAGCGGTTCCACGAATTCACAGAAGTAAAAGTAGAAGAGAAAGCATGAAGACACGGAAGATTTTTTTCGACAATACTGTACAGATGAACATCGCTTAAAAAACAGAGCAACCTAACTTTAGTTTGCTTCACTTGGAATGCAGTTGCAAGAGAAAGTTTTTTGACTAATTTGTTCCTTACTGGTTTCCATTGCCATTTAATGTTAAGTCTACACATTCTCCGGCTCACACCCTGAGATTCCCTCACAGCTTTCCCTCCCAGCACAGCGCAGCGTTTAGTTTATCAAGTGACAAGACTAACTTTAAGTTTGTGGAGACCAAAAATTTGAAAACATTTGCAATCTTTCTCTCCCCCCGAGAAAGCAATATGGTGTTTCATGTCGAAAGTTTCCCTTGTGGATGAAAGGTGGGTTAAAGTGAAACTAATGGTTTAAGTTACTGAGCAATTTGTTGTTTCATGTTGTTATTTTTGCTTTCGTGGGAATTCCATTAGATAGTCAGTTACGTGTGGGTTTTTTTTTTGTTGCAGAGATAACTCTCCTTAATATATTAACGATCCCTCGTTTCTTGGTTTCTCCTCATTTTCTATTTCAATACTATTCTCCGAAAGGTTAACCTTTTCGAAACGGTAATGTATCTACATACGTCTACATCTTTTTAAAAGTTTTTACTCAATATTTTAAACTTTTCCAAAAGGGCTATTTCCAGTGCTGACCATTTTGAAAACGTTAATTTCTAGGGTAGACCTTTTTGAGGCTGTTCAATTAATCTTTTGAACTTTTTTAAAACGTTAAATTCTAGTTTTGGCACTTTTTAAATGTTGATTTCTAGTATTTGCCTTTTTGAGGGTGTTCAATCATTGTTTCGACCATTTGAAAAAGTTATTTTCTAGTTTTGACCCTTTTTGAAAAAGTTAATTGCTAGTGTAGACCTTTTCGAGAGTGTTCAATCCTTGTTTTGAACTTTTGGAAAACAATAGTTTGTAGTTTTGACACTTCTTGAAAACGTAAATTTCTTGTTCTCACCTTTTTAAAAGTGCACGTCCCTAGTAACTGTTTCTGAAAATGTTGACTTGTACAAGAAGCTCTGTTGTTGCTCATATTTTTCGATGGTTTTTCGGTTCCGAATATGCTAAGGAATCCGTAATTTGTATCTGTTTAAAAAGCTACCGTACACCTCACAGGGTGTTGCATTACAAACGATTTGAAAACAGCTGCTTTCTCCTTTCTTTGTTTGAAAATTATTGTTTTTGAGGACAGACGAACGCCTCGTCAAGACATTTGCATTTTCTGTTTAACACTGATCGAATCCGTAACTGACTTTGACAACCAGATGTCAAGATTATAAGTTCGACCTTAGCATGGTCACATCGATGACGTAACATTATTGGCATTGGCAACGTTACTGGCAGACACACTAATATTGACATTGGGCAAGGCCCTATCTACCGACATGACTTTGGCTTCGATAAGCCCTCAAGGTTTTAAGGAAAGGGTTTATCACAGCAGCCCACTGATAAAATTTTCAAAAAAAAATATGAGAATTGCTTTTGATCTATGCAGACTACAGACATTTATGGGCTCCTTTTCTCTGTGACAGGGTTTCATGTCTTAATATTAAATGTCCTATCTCACTCGCCACTTTTTTTGGCACCAAAGACACATTTCCAAAGTCACACAGCATGTCCATCAAGAGCTTAGGAAAGATTAGCGAGGCACAGGAACTAAAAGGATGAACATACATACAAGCATAGTATGTAGAGAGCATAATGTTGTGATACTCTTTTTTCTTTTTCAGGGAAGAGGAAGCGCCAAAATTATACCCAACTGCACTTTTCTTTTATCAAACCATTTAATTTCCGTTCCCATCAACCAACACTTTATTCATAACCAAAAAAAATACGATATCACTCTTAAAGCACACAGTACGTACATTTTATCCCTACAACATGTTTGACAGCTACATTTCACTCCAGTCGCAATCGTTGGCGGTCTAAAACAAAATTAGCTCCTATCCTATTTGTTTCGCAGCACAAGTGCTCGGGTAGCCAAAGATTTTTGTGGGTGGAAAAAAGTACATATTAGTGAGACATAAACTTGGGGTCTTTTGCTTATGATGTTATATCAATGACATTTTTTTAAGTTGGTAATTTTCACTGTTTTTCATTTTAGTTTTTCCAGCTATGACCCATTTTGAAAGCACTAAAATCACGTTTTCTGGTTTTTCAAAAAAGAGAAATTTGTGACCAAACTTTCTCTATTAAAAACGTAATTCGAGTAAGTTTATATTTGATACAAAACTTGACTTTTTGTATATTTTAAAAGAACCAAAAAATTGTTTTACGCCTTTTTAACATATTTGCAATTGAAAAACCATGGAAGCAATGCTTTAGAAAAGTGGTTTTTTGTAAAAGTTGACTTTTCCAATACGGTCAAAACTAGAAATACCACTTGAAAAATCACTCAAAAACAGTAACTGAGACTTTAAGAAAGGTCCAAACAAGGATTTAAGTCTATCAGAAAGGTCAAAACAAGAAATAGCACTTTCTAGAAGACGTAAAACCAGATAAAGTACCGTTGTGAGAAGGTTCAACACAAAATGTTATTCATTTGCAAAAGAAGCTTTTCTCAGCTCAAAGTTACTGGAGCTATAAATGAAATGCTCCTTGACACATAGATAGTCTGCGAGACATGCCAAGGGTGAGAGATGTCCTTACGATCTCAATCTCATCTATGCAAATCCATCCCTTCAACACAAGCCGCGACTAGGCGATGTCCTTGTAACTTTTATTGCGAGTGACAGGAGTGCGGAGAGCGGATAAAATGTGGTACGTCTTTTTTATCTTTTTTCTGTACTTTTTTTCTGTTGCCACTCTCGTTCTTCGACCGGGAGCCTCTTCATTCAAACACATTCTCTGCAGTCCAATTCAAACACAATTTTTGAATGCTTTGAATCATGATTTTAGAAAACAGTAAGCCAAAAGTTTAGCCGATGGGATGTCAACATTTAGGAGTATGCAAAGTTTGTTTTTAAAACAAGTAGCCTGTTTAAAATGCCGATTTTAAAAACTGTCGTTCATTAGTAATTTGGAAAAAATATGGCAGTTTTTAAAAATGGCGGTTTTAAAAATGGCGGTTTCATAAAATGGCGGATTAATAAAATTTCGTTTTTAAAAAATGGCGGTTTTAGAAAATGTTGCTTTTAAAAAATGGCGGTTTTAAAAAATAGCGGATTTATAAAATAGCGGTTTTAGAAAATAGCGGTTTTAGAAAATGATGCTTTTAAAAAATGGAGGATTTATAAAATGGCGGTTTTAGAAAACGATGCTTTTAAACAATGGCGGTTTTAAAAAATGGCGGTTTTAAAGAATCGCAGTTTTAAAAAATTACGGGTTCAAAAACTTTCAGTTGTAAAAAGAGTTATAAAATGGCGGTTTAAAAATACGTCAGTTTTTAAAAAGCCATTTTCAAAGCCTATAGTTTTTGTTGGTCGTTTCACACAAGTTGCCAGCAGTTTAGCCACAATACAACAATTGATCAATTAAACAAGCAATATCTCTTCCATGACCTGCCAATTCTAAAAATGTATTTTAGCTTCTTTTATATAAACAGAATTTGTAGCACCAGCAACTGCTGACGGATGGCAGTAATCCATAAATTCAACTCCATTTGAAAATAATTGCCTAGATTAATATAAATGCTTGTAATTCAAGACACTGCACCTGATATTTTGATTTGCATTACTCAACGCCTTGATTCACCGTCTCAATGACAGACGTGCCATCAGCAGGATATTTAAAAAGTCGTAATTTTAGACGAAACTTGAGCGTGTGGTAAAAATAAATTTTAAGCCTACGAGATTTCTCTGTTTTTTTCTTTAGCTTTCAAAACACACAACATTATCAAGTCACAGGAAGATGACATAAATTGTGAATTGTGAGCCGTAATAAATTAGAGCGTGAAATCAAACGAATTGGCTCATCATCACTATCAACGGCAGCAGTGGCAGTGTAACCCCATAAAAAATTGTCTGATGCAAAAATCGAATTTATGTTATTGGTCTTCTGCCTTCGAATCCCTGCCAAAGTTTAAGCGGTGAAGTAACGTATGCTAACGCTATTCGAAAAGCTTTAAGATTTGTTTCAACGGTAAAATGTTCTTTTTCAACTATTTTGAAGAGTTTGGTACGAATTTCTGAAAACTTGCAACAAGCATTGGTCATTCTTTTCTGTGTTCTAACACACTCGTGTAGAATATTTTGAAACTTTAAAAATAAATGTATGGGTTATACTCAGAATGCTTTAAAATAATGTAAGTTATATACCTTGTACACCTTTTTGAAAACAAGTAACTAGGATATTTTACAACTTTTAAAAACATGTAAGCAGGACATTTTACAACTTTGAAAAACACGTAAACAGACAATTTTGAACCATTTCAAAATCATGTAAATAGGACATTGTGCATGTTTTCAAAATCATGTAAAACGGGCATTTTAAACGTTTTTAAAAACATGCAAATCGTACAGTTAACACTTTTTCAAAATCATGTAAATAGAACAATTTGCTCCTTTTCAAAAACATGCAAATCAGACAGTTAACACCTTTTTAAAATCATCCAAACAGAACAATTTGCTCCTTTTCAAAAAAAATGCAAATCGGACAGTTAACACTTTTTCAAAATCATGTAAATAGGACAATTTGCTTCTTTTCAAAAACATGCAAATCGGACAGTTAACACCTTTTCAAAATCATCTAAACAGAACAATTTGCACCTTTTCAAAAACTTTCAAATAGAGCATTTTGCAGCTTTTTAAAAGCATGTACATAAAGCACTTTGCACCTTTTCAAAAGCATTTAAATGAAAACATGCAAATAGGACATTTTCCTCGATTACACGGTAAGTAAAACCCCGCAAGCCATTTTAAAGCATGAAAAAGAGGATTAGCACCAAAAAACGAACACAGCGAATACAAATTACAAAGGAAAAAACGTTTTGCCAGGTTTAAAAGCATTCGAATTGCTGTGTGCCTCACAAACTACCGTATTTGTGTGCAGATGAGCTTTTGCTTGTATTGAATAGTCTCAGGAGCTACGCTAGCTGTTAGAAAGAAAAATCACCATGGAAGCCAGGCCCAAATTCTTTTAGGCGAAGCTTCTGCCTTTCATTCCAAATTTAACTCTTGAGCCTTCCTCTAATTTTCTTCCGTAAATTGGATTGCATCTTTAGAAAGCAGAAACAATGAAGTGGCAAGTAGAGGGCTGGGATGTGTAGTGGAGTGTCTGACGCAGCAATCATTTTTGATGCAAATTGAAATTATTCCAAAGGGAATCTCGAGCAAATACAGATCTAACGAGGGAGTGAGTGTCGATCTGTAAAAGTTAATTTATTTAACTCTCGCTCCCAATCTTCATCTTCCGTCTTCCACGCTTCATCTGCTCAAGTTCTGTGCGCACCAGTTCCCAAAAATTTTAATCTTTAGATTCGTATGGTGCTACATGTTTCTGCTTTCATTTGAATGGAGTAAACAGCCTACGATGGCGTTTTAAAAAGATCAAATTAAAAGGTTTAACCTTTTCGGAACGGTAATATAATTAGTTTCGAATGTTTTTGAAAAAATGAAATTTCTAATTTTGACCATTTGAAAACTGAAACTAGCTTTCTGACCTTTTAAAAGTGTTACTTCCTTGTTTTGACCGTTTTGAAAAAGTGCTGTTTACTAATTTTGACCGTTTTGAAAAAGTGTTATTTACTAGTTTTGACCGTTTTGAAAAAGTGTTATTATTCAATCACATACTTAATTAGTACATTGAAAATTTTATAATGTTTGAAAAAATGTAAATAAGACATTTTGGACCCTATTGCGCATGCTCAAATAAGGATATTTGACCCGCTTTGAAGTAGGCTAATAAACAGACCATTTTTATTCTTGTAAATGTGATGTTTTGACCTTTTCAAAATCATGTAGATGGTACGTTTCGACTAATTCGAAACGAAGGAAAAACGACAATTTGCACCTTTCCAAAATCATATTAAAAGGAAACACTGAACCTTTTCAAAAACGTGTAAATATGACATTTTGCACCTTTTCAAAAACATGTAACAGGAATAGTTTGCCACTTTTCAAAAACGTGTAAATATGACATATTGCTCCTTTTCAAAAACATATCGAAAGGAAACATTGCACCTTTTCAAAAGCATGTATTAGGTTAAGTACATTTTGCTTCTTTTCAAAAATATGTAACAGGGATAGTTTGTACTTTTTCAAAAACGTCTAAATAGAACATTTAACACCTTTTCAAATACAAGGTAATATGACATTTTGCACCTTTACAAAAACATGACAAAAGGAAAAATTGCACCTTTTCAAAAACGTAAACATGACATACTGCACTTTTTAGAAAACAATTCAAGCATTTGCCGAATCGAGCAGGATGTATAGATCAGTTTACGCCTTCGGTGTCATCATGAATTGAAAACTTGCCATAATAAGGCATACGCCGGTGCCGGCGTCCTTCATGTTTCAAATGCGCCCAACAAAGTTTACCGCTTTTGACAGGTGCACATTCGCCGTGGACCTCTTCGTGCGTAAAAACCATTAAAGCTCGACATTAAATTTAAGTCAAAGACAAAAGATGCAGGCAAGTGTAATGAGCTCTGGCGGATCTTATCCTTTTCTCTCGGCTTCTTATAAATTATGAAATAATTTTGTTATTTATTTATCAAGGCTTCCTCGCACACATGATGATTCTACTATATTTCCATCGCGTCTATGAACTTTCTTACAACTTAAGCAGCTGTAGCAAAAGTGGAAAAGTGGGCATTTTGTACTTGTGGAAATTGAAAGACTGCTGCTTAAAGTGCTTCTTAAAGTGCGTCAAAAACTTTTCTTTTTGTTTTTACAAAAGTACAGTTTTTTAAACCTATTCGAAACGGTCAGACCATGAAAATGATGTTTTATAAAAGGCGTTTGCACTACAAATTAACTTTTCAAAAAAGTCAAAAATAAAATTATGTAATCAACATTTCTAAAACGTGTCAGAACTAGTATTTAATTTTTTTTAAATACAACAATTAGAAATCAAAATTTTCAAAAAAAAGAAAAAAATCATAAAATCAGTTTGACTATAGACTTGACTAGCCAAGGGTCGAAAAAATCGTGAATAGACTAAACTAGACTAGCAAGAGCCTTCGAGCAAAATGACTAGACTAGCCGCAATTTTCCCCACGTTAATGGATAGGCAACTGGCTGACTAGACTAGACTAGGTCAGGGTATGTTTTTGTGTTAACTAGACTAGACTAGCGGGTGCTTAAAAAATTAATGACTAGACTAGACTAGACTAGCGGATGCTTAAAAAATAAATGACTAGACTAGACTAGACTAGCGGATGCTTAAAAAATAAATGACTAGACTAGTAAAACTTTTGGCCAGCCTTGTTTGGCATTGGCTTTGGTTTGGCTGGCTGGCTGATTTTTGAATGCTTGTGGATTGTGTGATGAATGAGCTATAAAATATTTTATGTTGATTGAACTGTGATCGTAACTTTGGTGAGCGGGAAGGAAATTGCCCTTCCTTCGGCTGCTTAAAGCGACGGGGAAAATAGTGTTAACATTTTTATTACCATCTCTTGGCGGGCGTACATATGTACGGATGGATGGGCCTCGTCTGCGGTGTTTTATGGGCTGCAGTTTGGCTTGGACTTTAACCATGCGTGGACATGGACGATGCGATGGTAGGACGGCTGCATTTCTAGTGTTGAGTGAAAGTTGCCCATGTACAGGCCTTGCACCCAACATAAACTAATCGACGCTGATTTTTGCTTTTCTTTAATATTTTTGTAAAGATGTTAGTGCAAAAGTAGAATCTTTGTATAAAACTTGAATTCCTTTAACGAAACGATTCCTTTCGACTTTCGAAGCGATTATGTGTCTAGCTTTACATGTTTTTAAAATTTTTTATGGTTTGCCTTGACCTTTATGGAAATGTTGGTTTCTTGTTTTGACCTTTTTGTGAAAGCGGATTTATTGGCTTTACATTTTTCAAAAATTAGTGACTAGATTTGCAACGTTTTAAAAATGCTGATTTTCAATAGTATTGACCATTTAGAAAGTGTTATTTGCTGGTTTTGTACCTTTTCGAAAATACTAGTATATCCATAGTTTTGTTCTTTTCAAAAATACTAGTTTCCATAGTTTTGCTCTTTTTGAAATAATGTTGTTTCCTAGTTTGCACATTTGTGAAAGTGTTAATTACAAGTTTTGCTCCTTTTTGAAAATGTAACCATACTTTTGATCTTTCTGAAAATGTTAATTTCTTGTTTTGTCCTTTTTTAAACAGTTATTTTCTTGTTTTGTACTTTTTTGAAAGCGCTGGTTTCTTGTTTTGACATTTTTTAAATTATTATTTTCTTGTTTTGCACTTTTTGAAAGCGCTGATTTCTAGTCTTGACTATTTTGAAAAAGTTTATTTGCGGGATAATCAGTTTTTTTAAAGGAATCTTTCCATAGTAATGGTTTTACAGTTCCGCAGTTTCGAGCCCTATTTTAAGGCAGTTTAATTTTTAGGAAATCATTGGATCCCCCAAAATTGTTTTCCTATCATTAATTGAAAATGCATTTAGTCATTTTACTAATAATTATTTTTTCTATGCAACAATAATTCAAACAGTTTCTACGAGCATAGGTGCAAAACCATAATAAAATCAAAACTCTACTAAACAAATAGCAGACCATTAAAACAAACAGGAAAATAAGAGCCAGTCAAGAAACCTAATCAAAATCCACAGTAAAGGTAGAGGGAATGATCACAAAGGGAGGTAAGCGAGATAAATCGCATTCACTTTTAGATAAAAAATCGTAAAGCAAAGAGTGAAAGGTGGACAGGGACAGGAAAGCAGGTTCATTTAGATTTTTTGATTTTTGGCGTTCATTCTTTTTTTTTTGTTTTTTTATTATTGATAGTGATTAATAGGAAGAAGTGAATCATTGCCTACAGACTAACTGTTGTGTCATCGCTCAAATGTAGTTACTAGGGAGGTTCCATAAATTACGTTCCCAGTTGTGACATTTAGGCATCACCTCCCCACAAGTGAAAGCTTTCCCAATGTTGGAACTAGATTTTTTAACGTAATTTTTGCGGAGCCCCCCTGTCATTGCCACTGCCACTGCGAGGGCCAAAAATGATTTATGGCACGTCAAGCAAGGAGACAGTGACAAAGGTAGAGCTGGTTGGCTGGTTCGGTTATGCCGGTCCGAACAAATTACTGCAATCAGAAGCATTCCTTTCTCTCTCACTGGACCCATGGAAGGCAAGGGGAGATGCACAAATTACGAATGTACAATTTAACTTTCAAAAATCCATCCACTTGCCGTAAAACTTCTAAATAGAAGGAGGGTCTGTAATAGACGGCGGGTCTCCAATAGACTGCTTGGGTCGAAATGAGTTTTGTAAATTTAATTTTCTAACTTCTAATAGCCAGCGGGCCTCTAATAAACGGCAGGAGTATAACTGAGCTTTATAAATAGAAGACGGGGCCTTCTATTAGAAGCTTTACGGTAACCTTTTCAAAACGGCCATTTCTAGTTTGACAACTTTTGAAAACGTTAGTTACTAGTTTTAATACTTTTTGAAAATGTTAGTTTATAGTTTTGACACTTTTTGAAATGTTAATTACTAGTTTAGACACTTTTTGAAAATGTTAGTTTATAGTTTTGCCACTTTTTGAAAATGTTAATTACTAGTTTTGACACCTTTTCAAAATGTTAGTAAATAGTTTTGACACGTTTTGAAAACGTTTATAAATAGTTTTGACACTTTTTGAAAATGTTAATTACTAGTTTTGACACCTTTTCAAAATGTTAGTAAATAGTTTTGACACGTTTTGAAAA
>JAQFZC010004031.1:0-17106 GCA_034695205.1 Dicyrtoma fusca | reverse complement strand
TACTTAATTTAATTCCAGAGGTGCTTGAACTTTGACTGCATAAAAATCGATCACAATAGCCCGCTTCTACCCTACTGCATAGTAAAGCCAAAACCACAGAAAAATACCAGCTTTGGCATCCATACAGAAAATCCAGTACGCTATGTAGGCGTATTTGCACTTATAGTGGGGATTAACAGTCTTCTTATACAATATCTGCAAAAGCCGTGTCAAGCCTTACGAAGCTACAAATCTATGTATAGATTATCGATTAATATAAAGGAAATACCTACATCCATATCCCATACACTTAAAATCAATGAATGACTAGTCCTACAGACGTACCTAAGCAGTTAGGCTAAACGTAAACGTAATCCTAATCCTAGTCCTATAATCCACTTGAATGTGTAACAATAGTGGAAATTTCATTGGCAACCAAAAGCTCAGTTGGAAACCCCAAAAAAAAAAGCTCAAGGGAGAAGAATAGGACAAAATAAGGATCAATAGTTTGACTATTGATTCCTTTTCCAAAGAACCGTTCCATCGTTGAGTGACTCAGAAGAATAAGTAATTTTCGTCTGCACACACCTACATGAGCATGAATGAGTTCATGAATGAATCTAGCAAATTTTTCATCGTTCCGTATCATATCATATCAATCTCGATCAACCTCACTACTCTTTCGGCTTCATTTCCTTCATTTCTCTCCTTTTTTAACCAGCCATTCTTACGCATGTAGTACATACAAACAGAGACAGAGAGAGAGAGAGAGAGAGAGAGAGAGGCCTGAGCTCCTTTATTTCATAGAATTATACATAAGGATGGACAATTATTTATTACTTCCTTCTCGTTTAATGGAAGAATGTACAAAATTAAAATATCATTTACTAGCATATATGCAGACCAACTTTCCTTAGAGGTGTAGTCAATTAACTCTGTATAAAATTATCGAAAAATTTCAATTTGTACAAACCAAATCAAAGTCACGTTTGACGATTCTGATTACCACAACATAAAAAATAAGGTTGTGTCTGTCCCCATAAAAATGACAGAAAAAATAATGAAGCAAAACATTCAATCAAATAGGACAGGGAAAAAAGTGCATGTATGTACTTATTTATATGTGTGTATAAATGCCCTCATGATAGACGTCATTTATTTTGTTCTCGCACACACACACACACACACCACGCACACCCAGACGCAGGGAAAAAAATAAAACAAACGGAATCGGTGACAAAATGAAACTGACGACGAGTGAATTGAGTGAATAAAAGTATTCTGGGGATAAATGACATATGTACGGAGACGCAGAAGGAAGAGAAGACAAGTGAAGGATCCATCCAGAGTTCTCCTCTCACAGCAGTCTCGTCCTCGTCATGTCATTGGGAGTCACCGAGACTCATAAATTTTCTGACTCATGCCTTCTCGTCACGAACCACTTACGGAGCCACTAACGCAGTCTATACACTGTACTGGAGTCTACTCCAGTGTCTGCAGTACATCAACTACAGATCCTCAATACACAGCCAACATTCTTCGTACCCACTTTTAGGAGCCTTGCAAATACGGCGTCATAAAATTTAGGGTGGAAAAGAGCTTTGAAAAAAGGGAAAAAAAATCAAAAAGAAACTTTTGAAAACGTGTAGAACATATAAGCTCTCCCCTTGTGACATTTACCAAGGAATGTGTCCTAAGGTTTCTTTCTCTCTACAGCCATGACGGCATAAGAGGTCACCTCCAAGGTCAGGTCTAGGTGTTGCTTTAAAGGGTAAATAATATTAGTCCTTTCAAAAAAAGGAAGCAAAACAAGTTTTAATTTTTTGAAAAAAGGCAAAACATAATAAATACCCTTTTCAAAAAATGATAAAATTGCTCCAAACGTTTTAAAAGATTGTAAAATACGGTATTTAAGCCTTTCACGAAAGCCAAATCTATGACGTCAGACTTGACAGACCCCTTATCGGTCCCTTACTTTCCAAATACATGGAGTAGGTTACGCAACTTAAGCCCAAGTCCAAACGGATTTTCATTTTATCATGGAGATTGAACCCCTTAAGGCAGAGCATACCCAGCTTACGCAGATATTAAATACACTGCTATGTATATATGTATATCTTGGGCACACTGTGCTATGTACAGTATAGTGTGTAAAACTGATTATTTCATTTGATGCCATTTCAGTTCCGTTTCCTAGCCGTGCAGTAGTAGTTGAGGGCAAGGCAGTAAACACTGCTACCTCATCTTCATCTGCTATTTCACATCCACGGATCCTTATGATCATCTTCTTCCTCAATGCAATGCCTGGAGTTTGAACACTCAAGCAGCATCAACGCCGCACCGCACCGTTCTGTCATCTCATCTGCTTCGTTTATTACAGTCCCTATATTTTACTTTTACGGCACTTCTAACTCCATATCGGTCATATCATATCATATGACAAATAAATACACAAGTGCAGTGGAAATATAAAAAGAGGCAAACTGGTAGCAGAAGCATATAGGCTCTACTTACATAAGATGGGGTGAGAGTCTAACAATTGCTTGAAGGCAAAGAAACATTATATTCATTCATATCACACACAACTCAACTTTATCCTATCCCTCTCCGGTCCTTAAGCCGTCCAAAGTATTAATTTATCCTTCATCATTTCAAGCTCAACTTGATTCCGGCCAAGTCATACATACCTACATAGGTACGCCACGATCTACCCTTTCATTTTGTCCAATTTTGTCATCTTCTTACAAAGCAACAAAGACTAATAATCATTATTTTTTTTCTCGCACTTGAGCTCTCGCTACTTACTATATTACTTATCACAGTGGGCTTATAGCTTACTGTCAGTTTGAATTCCAGCTTCAATTGAATTGTTTTAGTATACAGTTTTTGATATAAGCATGTAGGTATGTATTTTTCCGGACTAGCAATCGTTGGCATATTCGCTGGCTTTGTTTGAAATGGCAAAAAAAGGCAAGTTACAAGATTCAGAATTCTATACAAGTCAGTCTGCAACTTTTTTGTCGATAAAATTAATATTTGTAGACTGGCGTATATAATTATACTTTAAGAAAGTACATCAGTAAACTTCTCGGAATCAGGTACATAGCATGTTTCAGCACCATCAACGACGACATGATACATAGGTTTTATACACAATTTTCTACCATAAAAGGATTTCAATCGTCACGTCCGGCGATCCGGCTCCACGTGATGTGAGCTCCAGCATAGGAATGAAAATCCTTAAGTTAATTCAATAAACTCTCATGGTTGGATGGAACTTTATAACTTTGTAGAGAAAAATAAATTGTAAATGTAATTGATCCGATTTTCACTCTATGCGTATATAGACTACTTCGTCAACCTTCCCCAGAGTTCAATGTCAGAATTTATCCTGCGAAAATAATTCCTATCTCCAATAATACTTGTGACGACTGGATATATGTATATCCATAGCGGAATGATCTGCACTCTCGATGAAAGAATATTGGATCCATTACGCTTTTCCTATTTCGTCATATTTCACGGTTGATATTTTTACGAGGGCACATTCAGCTCTTGCTCTTGACATTAAAAGGACAGAACCAAATAACACCAACAACAACATAGGCTTTATGCTTTCCATCCTTTACAACTATTATGAACAGAACTTACACTAACTGAATAGTCAGCTTGTCTTTGACTTTTCAAGTTTTTTTTTCTCTCTCTCTCTCTCTCCGTCCAATTCTTTTTGTCGTAATTCATTTCCACACAATACTACCGTAATACACAATGGCGTGCGACGCTACGCAAGAACGCAACGCAGCAAATCAATTCACAAGTTCAAACTTTTACTTGGTTTCTCTCCATTCTTATGTATATGGTACTCCGTAGCTATACACATACATAAATCGCCTGTGGCTTTCATAATCATAGTGCTCTGTGCATCCTGCACCGCTTCACCCTGCCGCATTCAGATAGTAATACTCTAGCCCTTATTTATGACTTGAAGGGAAGGCAGACTTACTCCATACAATACGGGACTGCTGCACCTACAGCCTTCATTTGTCCTCATGTTTGTGTTTGCGGTGGATTAAGGTTTACCCCAAAAAGTTAACGCTCTATTTTTCTCAACCGACTCTCTTGAGCTCTGAATGGTGAACATTTCCCTATCAATGCAATGTGTATCCAGCAAAGGAGGGCAAGTGAGATGAAAAAGAAAATGTTGGTTAGTTCTTTATCTACGTGTTGGTATTGTGCTACTTAAATGGTCTCCTTTCTACTTGAAAAAAAAATATATATAAATTTAAATTTCATCTCCAGCACACAAGAGCCAGTAGAGCTCACACCGTCCAATAAAAAACGCTCAAAACTTTTCCCTTTTATCTCTATGCAGCTCGAGCCATCCACTCACTCACACTCTTTCAAAAAAATCCTTCTCCTGCGAATTCAATTGAAAACCTTGACAAATACACAATAACATCGAGGAACTCACTCTAAGCACTTGCTTTGCGTAATATAATATGCATTGCATTCACGGTAACAGCTTCGAAAATCAAATCAAATTTGAAAGAAAGACGGAAGGTGCATCTATATACCTACATAGTATAATGTAGGTAAATGATATACCTAGGAATAGGATGTCTTTATGCTGGGAGATTGGGACTGAAATACTGAAAATACTGAAATCCATCCAATCTCAATCTACATGACAGTAGGTACCTATGTACATGGGTAAAATACACACACTGACACACACGCATAGAAAACATACCCATTGACACTGAAAAATAGTCAAACTAGCCACCCCAAATGTTTATCTTCAACCCTCCCTTTCAAACACGTCAAAGAAAAATCAAAAATCAAAGAGCCACAAGCGAATAAAAATATCTCCAACACAATTTCTCAATATTTTATATGCATGGATGGAGTCAATAATAATAGTGTGAAAGAAAAGAGCAGAGACGAAGCTGCTGCAGTAGCTGCCGACTCTGCTTTTACTGTGAGAGATACGACGCTGTGTGTATACTTGAATAAGGCTGAGAGAAAAAAAGAAAGATTCTCGACGCAGGCAGAGAGAGAGAGAGAGAGAGAGAGAGACTGCAAGAGTGGAATGGAGATAAGGGAAGAGAATGGAACGCAGTCCAAAACACCATGAAATCCAATATGCACCGCATTCCATTCCATAGCATAGGTATATAATATATACATACACAAAAGACACTAAAGTTGACTCAAGATATTCAAATTGAGGCGCATTATAAAATAGTACAATAAAAAAAATAGAAGGGTGACTTTAACTTCATTCTTCAACTTTTCCCCACCCAACGGTCCACGCTCGGTCGTTCGCGGAAGACTTTACGCAGTTTACAGTCTTCACGATAAATAAGGCAATGTATACTGTATGTACTCTATGATAGGCACTTTCCATTCCCAACACACACACACACAAAGTACCTCCCTATATGCCTTATATAACAGACATTGCACCGGCCTGGCCTTATACAGACACAATTCAACAGTTCAATTTGAACAATTGAACGTAGACAGCTCTCAAGACAGGCTGCATAATGCATAATGCAATATCTGCAGTCGTATCCTATGCATTTGACTTGTGTACAGCCACTTGGTACATGGACACAAGAGCAGTAAAGATAGAAAGATGAGTCCTTACTCTGAGTTGCTAGCTCTTGCTGAGGGTGAAGACTGGGAGATAGGAGAGCTACTTTTCCTCCTTCCTCCACGCAATTTACAGTAAACGCTATTCTTTTGGTATATTATTACAGAGACTAAGGATGTCGTTCTCTTCGCTATTTCCACGAGGGTGCTTTCCTTCTGTGCATCTCTGATTCCTGACAGTATGTAGTAGGTACATACATGCATACATACATAGCTGTTGTAGAAAAGTACCCTTGTGGTACATGGTCTTAGATGACGTTGGAGCTCTTAAACCTGGTCCTGACATTTTCTCTCTGCCACTCATAAAATACAAGATGGAACAATTTTTTGAGCTATAGTGGCACGGACTTCTTGAATAGATCCAGCAACTCCCCCCTTTCTCCTTTATCTTCTCCTAAATCCTTATGTAATTCTTTCCTTTCTTTCCTCCTTTCTTTTCCCTTGGTTTTTTATGCGAGGGCCAAGCAGAATGGCAAAAGTCTCCACAGAAACACTATACAAGTATGTACCTTTGTATCGCCTGGCACTCCAAAATCCTTATTATATTATGATAGGTTTATACCCAGATTTCTTACGTTATATGCTCATATTCATATAGGTAGGTATATATTTTCATTTACATTTTTTTTTTATACTTGGTGGCTTGGGCCTCATCCGCTGTATCTCTCTCAGCACTTTTTTTTTCTTCCTCAATGTTCTCCATAAATTCTAATTGCTTCATTACGGCCAAAGCCACCGAGTATGATATCATGAGTCGAAAATTTATGGTGCAGGACAAAATTTTTAAATTTCTACACAAATCGTTACGAGCTAAACCGCAGTGTATGTCTCCTGCCGTCTTCCCAGCTCAGCGACAAAAATAATGTATGGCGTTGCATTGTTGTAGGGGAAATATGCGTATGCGTATGCATACACAGTGTAGGTACTGATTCACTTAAAATATTATTTAGTGTGTTTCAAATACATAGTTATACGGAAGCGGGCCACGCAGTAAAAGTTTTATTAGCATGTCGTGGAATACCGTAAGAGCGCCCTAGTACATAATAAAGAAAAAAGGAAAATTCATCACTGATCGTTCCGCAACCCCATCGCCAGTAGTGCAGTGAGCACTAAGACAAAAAAAACATGAGGAGCTGAGACTTGAAAGGATTGTGACAGTGTGAGTGAGTAGCTACATACGAATGGCGAGCAGGTATAATTTACACACTATGAGGATGAGTTGATATGGAAGATGTAGGCTGTACATTGATAACAGAACAGGGATACTAAACTGAAAACTATGTTGCGGGTGTATAAACAGGAATCATTCACGGCCTAACGATGATCATCTCGAAGCAAAAATGTTTCAGACATAAAATCGATCCACATTCAAATCCAAATCCTGCCCCTTGCAACTATAAATTATATTCACATAATAGTCACATGGGTGCATTCATTCTAACTACTTAGGAGCATTTCAACTGCGTTTGTTTTGAAATGAGTAGAAACCTCGTTTTAAACTCTTTCAGAGAGTGTAAATCTATTTCTGCATAGGTATATTTTGAAAACGATCACATTATGTTTTTACACATTTTTTTAAAACATTTTTTTCATCCTAGCCTTTCTTCAAAGCTACTTTCCAATCCAAATTGGCTCACGTCATATTTGCAAGGCCCCCTACCTCTACGCACATATTACATATAATATCAATAGACATTGTGCGTGGTACTAATGCAATGCCTCCCAGTGTGCGTATCGCATTCTGATTCCTGTGATCCTTCACCTCGTCGTACATTTTTGTTCGTATCCATGTTCCACATCTTTACATGTACATACGTAGGTAGGTAGGTACATCCTTACAATATAATCCGTCCGGGGAATCCCTTTCGGTTTCCCAGGTAATAGAATGACTGATTGTGAGTAGATTTTCATGTGACATGATATTTCTTTGGGAAGCAGTAAGAAGTTCATTCAGTACAGAACTGCAGAGCAGTGGAACCTAGCCACAAAGTACATACATACATAGCAGTAGCTCAAGATTCGAGAACACAGACAGAATAAGAGAGAAAGCTTAAGCCAGTCGGAAGCCCTGACGAGAAGGATGTCTGCCTAGAATTTTGAAGAAATAATAGAGAGAGAGAGAGAGAGAGAGAGAGAGTGTGTGTGTGTGTGTGTGTGCAGAGGAAACGAGAAGAAATCGATGAAAGCCATAAAGCAAAATCTACATAAAAATATTCACACACCGCCATCATCAAATCAAAATTGTCCGCACCCCGGAGCAGGAAGCCCATTGAACCGCTAAGCTAACTAGAACTAGCCAAGCGGAACGACTTTTAATAAGTTTACATTCCCCGCATTCGTCGGCTTTACGCCCGAAAAAAAAAGTTTGAGTGAGAGTAAATGCTTAAGATAATAAAAAGAAAAGGAGAGACAAGATAGACGTAAAGAACTGCACTGTGGACTGACTGCATACAAGTTGTTTAAAACAGTAATTTGAAGCCACCTCAAAGTAGAAGTGAGTCTACATATATTCTCTACCTATATACATATTATTTTTACAAGTAGTATGTGTACAAAGTGCATACAACAATCTGCATAAAATAATTTCAAAATTTGCATAACTCTCACTCTCAATGTCAACGATATCCAAGGCGAGTAAAGAAACCAATTTATTTCCCCTTCCATTCACTGCATCTCCCGGATGCATACAAATATTTTGCTTGAATTGAATTCAATCTTCCACCCATCACCCACCCATCCCACTCGCACACGTAGGTATGTATGCTCTCCTTGACTTTGACTACCCCAGTTCTCTATTGAGAGAGAGAGAGAGAGAGAGAGAGAGAGAGAGAGAGAGAGAGAGAGAGAGAGAGAGAGAGGTGACTGACTGGTACACACTAGTTAATATAAATTAAAGAAATAGATATCGATCCGTCTGTCAGTCTATTGATCGTGCTGTGATGCTCCCAGTTGATCTCATTCGCTCATTAGTAGTCCAAACTCGTTGCTTTCATCACAATTATTATTACGGTACGGAAGGGATGAGTAAGCTCGGAGCGCTTAGAGAGCCATAAAAGAGCAATCAATATGGAAGCAATAATGTCTAATTTAATAGGAATAATGAAATTATAATGCGTGGAGAGAGCTACCCCACTGGCTAGTCTTTTCTCCCTTAATTTCACTGTAGTGCAATCACGACAAATTTTATCCTATTTAATCTTTCCCGTGTTTACTACCACATAAATTTCATTGTGTTTTCCTGCACCCCCCAAAAAAGCCCTGGTAACACTAACACAGACATAGTACATGACTGCAAAATGACTTTTGCCTCACCCGAGTCCAACCTGCCCAAATTTGTCAGATTTGAGTCATTTTATTATTTTGCGCATAAAATCAAATCCAGCACACCCACACGCACACGCTGCCGCAGTCATGATGCAATCCAATTATGAATATTTACTTGTGCTCGGGCTGTATAGATGTGGAGCACATACCTGGTAAGTATTTGTTCATTTTAAAGCCTGGAATTTACCGTGAATGAGGGCGGCGGGCGTGCTTTCACTTGCCCAGGGAAAGTAGCAGGTATTCATCCTAATCAGGAATAAAGACATGCAAGCTAAATAAAATAAATCAATAAAATAGAACAGAAAACAATCTCTGGGAGCTACGGGACCATCAACCTTTGCACGAAAGGAGTCGGCATATATTTGGCAATAAAAGTAGAAGCCTTACAGATTGGCAAAAATTGAAAAATACTGAAATACTGTAAAAACACTATAGTATCTTTATTGGGATTTATCGCCTTGCTACTTCCCCTCAAGACTTCGCCCTGGGTACTATACGTCATACACAGATTTAGTGAATTATGTGATGTAGGTAAGTCAAGTGTATGCATAGTATGGTAGGCTCTCCTGCATGATTAGCAAGGGAGAAATTTTTGTGAGAAGAATTGCTTTATGACTTCATGATAATTATATAATAGGGGAATAAGTACGCAATACTTCCCCTCTTGATGAGACTTAATGAAATTCTTGACTCATTGCAAAAGTCTGTAAGTACTACGCATATTAGTTTGAACGTAGGTACATAATTACTTCCACTTGTACTTCTATCTGTTATGTACACTTTTCTAAGTGAATGGTTTCCATTTGGATTTCTTTTTTCTCCCCCAATCTGCCATGTAGAGACAGACAGAGAGAGAGAGAGAGAGAGACATTGTGAGTGTGGGTCTGCTTTATTTTCCTTTTTTTCCCAAGCTCAAGATACTCCAACTGCCTCCAGCCAATTATCCTCCTTGACTTTCAACAGTCCAATTCCAATCTTGATGTTTTTCATAGAAAACCAAATCAGTCAGACAATAAATGTCAGATGGTTCTCTCTAGTTCTGGTCTTCTTCTTCTTCCTCCTCCTCCGAGGAGTATTTTTATCGTACATGTGAGGAGTGGACGTCAAAGTACCCACATAATATACCCCCACCACCATCACTACCAAATATATTTACCGAACAGAAAACTGCAATCGAATAGTAGTGGGACTAGCGGACCACTCGGCGGCTGTATATGTAGAAAGTAACCGCAGACTAAGCAAATCGAAACCTAAATCGATTTAATGTCCATCCGTGTCTATTCTCAGTCAGTCCTCTCCTGCCTGCTTGTCTGTCAGTCCCATGACCTGTCCATGCCAAGCCAAGCCAACGCTCCTCCATTTGTGGGGATGGAAATATATATATCTCCTTTCTTACAGAATTACGGACAGCTAAGTAGTGCTATAAGTGAGTAGCGGCTAAGGATAAGCTACCTACAGCTACAGCTAGTTCAGTTTAGTTCCTCTCAAAGGCGTAGTACTGTAGTACTGTAGTACTGACAGAAAAAAGAAGAAAAAAAAAGGAAAAGCTCGTCATCGACAACAACTAACTAAACTAAACCGAACCGCATCAAACAAACCAAAGAGCAAAAAGCCCATGACCATGTCTTCCTTCCTTCCGACCGAACGACTAACCAAAGGAAAAAAGGGGGAGCGAAAATACCCGACAAAGGCGAATAAAAACCCCAAATCGTAGTAAACACTGAAGAAGGAATTTAAAGGTCTTATTCCATCCCCTCCGAATACATATATTTCCTAGGACTTATTACGTCCAAGTGTTCCGCTGGTGATACCAATGTGCCTACAGATATGGGCATTAACTCAACTTAAGGACCGCATTATAAATACGGTAGATTGAAGCGACAGAACGACGGTCTCTCCGTGTACTGTGACAGTGCAGTGGGAACTGGGACTGCACATCACTGCAAGTGGTCGGTCCGTGGGTCATTCCCTTAATGCACTGCACTTGGCTGCATGTGCATCCCTTAGTTAGTACAGAATCGATCATATTATGCTGTCTGTGTATGATGATCACAATAGCAATAGCAATAGCAATGGCAGGGGAATAACTGCTAGTAATAATGATAATGGTGATTGCCATGTGAGACACATCAACCGCTATGTATCATGTCTGTCCGTCATTTGAAAACGATGTTGTGATGGATGTTAGGAAAATTGAAATAGGCTCTCCACAATGCTAGTCTGCCATCACCGCTCCTCACTGTATCATTATTTTATTCCCATGTCAATGCACTGACCAACCGTGAATTTCAAATTTGAGTCTGGCTCTGTCTGTCTGTCTGTCCGTCTGTCTGATGTGATGATGGTGAGTTGGGATAACCGGAAGGAAACTCAGGAAATCAAACGCACTTAGACCCCCACAACTTTCCAAATTTATTCAATTTTTCAATTATTTAACTTTATATGTGGCTTTTTGATTTTCATTCTAAGCTGAGGTTGCTATGACGTGTGTACATATGTACCTACAGTAGTTTTGCAATCATACAGTAAAAAGTTTACCTCTTCTAGTCACTGCACTGCACTGGTACTGGTACTGGTACAGATACATCAAACCTGATTGAAAATTCTGACCAATAAATTCGGGGTAAAGGGTACGTCCGATATTTTGCCGAATGCAGGGTAAAAGTAAAAATACGAACAAAAAAATTAGATTGTACGTTTCTTATAATTGGAACAATAGCCAGAAGTCAAACAAGACATAAAATGTTTCTCTTTTGCTCATTTTGACCAAAGGCGATATATCTTCTACAGCTGATTCCATGTGGGTCTAGAATTCTGTGAAAACAATCCCATCACCATTACATTCCCTTCCTTTCCCGTGTATGTAATTAACAAGAGTTCCGTTTTACATTCTCTTTTATGATTGTCACATACGAGCTGTGTAGGCTTATAGGCTCCAGGTCCACAACTCCAACTCCAACAGCAACTTTGTCCATTTGAAGGCATAAAACAGTAAACAGTTTCCCAGTTTTATTAGAACTGTAAGGGTAGCCGTGAGGCTTATTGCTATTGCTTTTCTCCTCCACGAGTCCGTACACTTTTCCCATCCTATATAACTCCCTCTCATATTGTCTAAAAAGGATGATGTTATATTAAACATATTTATAGGGCTTTAGGTTGATAGCCAAGGAACAATACACTTTACGGCTGGGCACTTTTTTATACGAAGATGGGATGTAATCGACTTTAGACATGTTTCCTAGTGTACCTCCGATACTTTTTAATGAATTACAAATATAGAGGTAGCCGTGGTGGGTACCTAGGACGATACTAGATAGCTTTAGAGGCAACACTGCACGGCCTTTCGGAGCACATAAACGCTGAGCTATTTAATAATGTAGGGTGATGTTACACATGAAGATACGTGTATTTCTTATGCGAACATTTACCCAGTCAAGCTTTGTTGACATCACAGTATGTATAGGTATAGGTAGGGACAGGCGTAGGTAGTCTACACTGTACACACATATATAGTCACAGATAAGAGGCCTTGCAAGTATGGCGTCACAGAAATGACTTTTTTTAAATGCTCAATTGTTGTATTTTTGCCCTTTTTGAAACTTGAATTCTAGGTTTTGCTTTTTTTGAAAATACTCGCATTATGTTTTTGCACTTTTTTGAAACGTTATTACCGTATGTTTGACTTTTTTACAAAGCACGTTTCCGTATGTTTGAATTTTTTACAAAGCATTTTCCTTACTCAAGTCATATTTGGAAGGTCCTTAAAAGCATTTTCATGTACCTGTATAAATACTATTAAATACGCTCATATAAGGAGGGCTTGATTACGACATGAGTTTTTATTGATGTGTATTAATATCTACAGCTGAATACTACCTACCTTGCATTTGTAACTGACTAGTGACTGTGAGAGTATCGTATTATCACTGTTTTATTGTATACTTTCCAGTCCAGCGCAGAAAGTGTGTATAAGACTGTTCAAGGAGAAATGGCTGTGTATGTGTGTATGTGTGTGTGTGTGTGTGTGTGTGTGTGTGCGTGTTGAGAAGCATCAGAGCATGGACGAGGCAGAGAGTATTACAGTGGGAGGGGAAACAATTCGATGAGTTAATTGGTATTGACCCTGGCTACTTGTCTACTTATATTAGAATTACACAACCCAATTGAGGTAATTGCCAGAGTAAGCTTCGTCCGTGGGAGAACCAATTTACGGACTTGTCGGTCCTATTCCGGTCTTTATGGATACTTTTTTTTACGCACACTAAACTCACGTCACACACTTTCTGTAACCCTGTTCCATCACTAAAGTACATACGTAGTCGTACCTATCATAATACTACGCTAGAAAATACTACGAGTAAATAACAATAATGATCGCTCCAATAATTACACAAATAATTAACTTCTCAAACATACAAACCGTCAAAATATTTCCCTTAACACAATCAGTTTGTGTCATAATTACATTTTATATCTTCGTCTCTCCTTTTACTGCCTTTCTATCCGTAAATGTCCGGATTTTCAAATATTCATTCCCTGATTAGCTAAGACAAGGTTTTAGTTTCTTTCTTTATCCATTCAATCAATCTTCATATATATTTTATGAACTTTCTTAACCTACTCTGTATTTTCATGTATAAAGTTATAGGAAGGTACAATAAATTAAATTTTCTGGCACTTGCAGTTAATTGCATAGCGCCAATCTTAATCATAAGCGTCGTAAATCTGAAATTGTTTATGCAATATATCATCCCTATCTGTCTTGATACTGAATAATGGAAATGAATTACGAAAGCAACCCCGAATTACTACAGCAACCATCACAACAAGAAATCATTTACTGTGAAATCCACGGGAAAAATGATTTTCCTTTACTGGCGGCTCCCAAATGAAGGGAGCTTTGCGAATAAATCATTCCAATATCAGATCAGAATTAATCAGCTCAAAAGATGTTCCTCGAAAGATGCACCTGTTTAGCAAGGCATGTTTTTTTGTAACACCACAGTACAACAATTAAATGGTAAATATGCACCTGGGTATTTAAAATCCAGCCACTATATAGTAGGCACTTGCCTTTTGTTTTCGTTTGTTTGTTGTGCTTGTTTTCTGTTGGTATTTACGTACTGATTTTCTGCTGCAATAAAAGTTTGCCTAATCCATAAAAATTGTAAATTGGTTCTGGGATATTCGACACTGCCCTGTCACCCTAGACTCTTTAATATTGTTGTCTTTTATTGTGTTTTTTATATTCCGAGAGGGAGAAGCAAACAAATAAACTCTGTTACAGTCAAATAAATTACACTTTATTTCGATTCCCTACATTATACATGTACGATGTACTGTATATTGAATGGTGCAATTTATTTCCCATAAAGGCATTATGTATAACGATATCAAATCAATTGGACTTGCAAAGTGCCTTCAACAATACTTCACTCTCCGTCAGTCGGTCTCCTTCTCGTGATCCACCGAACCAATGGCCTAAACATTAAATGAAATACATACGGAGCAACAAGCATAAATCATTGGAATTTACTGGTCGATTCAGAATTAAATTGTTTTCATTTCTTTTCATCACAGCGTGAAATCTCAGGTAATAGTCGATTCAATATCTGGCATTCAGACAACACAATAATTTACCAATTCGATTCAAAATAACTAAATAACAGTTGACGACTGACTGACTGACTGACTGACTGACTCTACCCAAGTAATTGTAACTATGTACGTATCTGAACACATGGACAGCTATCTGCACAGTCTTCACTGCTGTGAGCATATTTACTATAAGCAACAGAATATACGCAACCGCTCAGCAGCTCAAAATACACATACAATTGTTAGCACATTAGTTCAATTTGGTAAAAAGAGGCCATTTAAGGCCAAACACCAGACCGTAGTGCCATACTTTAATAGACTAATGTGATAGAAAAATAATTCTGACTGACTGATCCCAAAGTTGAAGTCAAAAGGTAATTACAGATACTCAACGGTCAATTCAATTCTGATGAGAGTTGTTTTCAATACTGTTTTGGTTACCACACTGAACATAGGATATTCCCTGTCATTGGTGGAACTTGTATCATTTGCTAATTGTGAATGTACATACATACATACATGCACGCAGTCCGAGGTCTGTTTCATGTGTCCATTTCACTGACTGCTGTGTCCATGTTCGTACTACAATGCGTGTCAGTATCTTTAATTCTGTAAGGGCCAAACACATACTACATCGCTATATAGTAGGCCGATGCCGGTAAGGAGCCCTGCAATTATTACGTCATACAATTTGGACTGGAGAGCCGCTTTGAAAAAAGTCAAAAGAGAAAAAAGTGAAAACGGTGTTTTAAAAAAGTGTGGGAAAATATAATAGTAACCTTTTCAAGAAATGAAAAACATAATTTAGAGTTTTTGAAACGGGGCAAACGATAATATTATCCTTTTCAAAAAATCCAAGACTAGATTTAAACTCTTTGAAAGGGTATAAAACATAGTAATTACACATTTCAAAAAAGTTAATTCTATGTACACAGTCATACTTGAAAGGTCCCTAAAGAAGGCCTATTCTGATCTGATAGAGAACTGTGAGAGCTGAACATCTGCGATTCCGAATACACTACAGCATCATCAACCCACTACAATGAGACCGGACAGGGCCAATGCCAACAGATGCAAATGTGTGAAATTCAATGCACACACACTCACTCACTCAGACCTGGCCTGGCACACCGCAGCTCCTCTAAGTTGACAATGTACGGTTGTTTTTTTTTTCTGTTTTGTTTATCAGTTCGCAAAGCTTATTTGGTTCCGCTGTCACTGTTGTACCCTCAACATGAATCAGCAACTCTGTCCTCTCCTGTTATTGTTACGCTCTTCTATGATAAAGTACTCACTCGTACGACTGTAATTGCATCTATACTGTAAATCCATGTATGTAGATATACTTAGGTAGGTACTGTAATGAATAAATTCTATTCTGGCAAATAGATTTATTCATACGTTGGTTTGGCTTTTTGTCTAGAATGATTCCTGCTTTGATAACCGCGCGCCAGATAATAAATAATACTCTCAGATTAATTCAACGATAAATTAAGGCTCCAATTATTGATAAACAATAGAAATATATTTATTCTTCAAAGGGTATGGCTCTGTTTCAGTAATAAATGTAAAACTCTTCAAATCCCAACACGTAATATATGAATACGCTCAATTATGCGAAGCCCCAAGTAATCAATCAATCAGTTGCTCTGAACGGGAGTGACACACTGAACTCAAATGTCCCACTAATTTATATAATCCACAAAATATATATACACTATAAATACGTACGTCCCAAACTCACCCTTGGGCACATAAACCTGTGAATGAAGTTAAATCTATGAAACCTATACATATATCTCATACGCTCAGTCACGATGAATGATGATGATGCTCGTAGATCGTGTATATGCACATTCATATGTCCAGCGGATGATCTCGGGAAGTAAATGGCTTCGTAGAATTTCCTACACTCAAAACAATAAAAGAGCTTGGCTCATGGGATAGCCCAGGAGACAAAGAGAAATTAACACTACGGGGAGGGCTCACCAGGGGAGAAGAATACCACAAGGGGAAACGGCGGGTTCATAAGGTAGTGGCGGCAGTAGGCTTTTCTAGTGACAGCGGTGGCGGTTGGCTTCTCAGTAGCAGCAGCAGCAGCGGGCCTTTCAGTAGACACCAGCTTTCCAGGAATCACGGGCACACGACCAGCCACACGGACTGTAGCACTATAACTAGTGTAACTGACGTCGGACTAGAGTTCAGGGATGAGGCTTGAATGGTTCTGGCACAATAGCGTAGCTGCGACTGATAGGCAGGGACAAAATGGCGTGGAGAAGAAATGAGATGTAGGGGCACAATTGCGTGGAGAGTGATTTGGGAGTAGGGGCACAATTGCGTGGAGGAGAATTTTGAGGTAGGGGCAAAAAGGCGGGGAGATTTCGGTCCTAGGTATAACCTAGGGCGAAATGATGGAGAGTGGAAGGTAAGGGCAAGGTTGCAGGGAGAAAATGGTGCAGGTTGGTAGAGGTGTGGGGTAGGTACTAGGAGATTTTCGGTCCAAGGTATAACCATGGGCGAGAGCCTAGTACTGTATTTGATGCTCGAAGG
>JAQFZC010004030.1:0-17111 GCA_034695205.1 Dicyrtoma fusca | reverse complement strand
GATTATATTATAAAAGTCTTTTACAGATCCCGATAGAATCTTGTTTTGCATTTTTTCATTATACAACTGTTTTTTTTAGACGATGTTGTTTCTTGACGTAGAATGTACTGTATATATAATGACAAGGATTTAATAAAAACAATGTTTATACATCGTTTATCATAATTTATTTTATTGCTAATTTTATTCCACACCCACAGTCCACATTAGTTTGGCAGTGCAAAGTTAACGTTTTATGGACAGAGCTCGGATGGTTACCGAAATACATACCAAGATTAATCACCCACTTATCCGATCATCATATTTCCGATTTTTTTTAAATGATTGCAGTGCCAGCCAGCTGAAACATTTTTAGCTCTTTTAATAGTGTTGGATAACATAATAGTATTGACAAAAATTAATACAATAAATTAAAATCTGATGGTCGGGCGGGTGGCACGGCAGCGGTGACAATGGTAATTCGTTGATTTGAATGCTAATAAAAATTGCGATTTTAAATATTTCTGTCGCACAAAAACAAAATATCAAAACTTTAAAATAAAAATAAATATGTTAGTCGGAAGAGTTGTAGTTGGTGGTAGCCTTGGTGTTTTGGTGTAGAATTACTTATTCCTTATTTATTCACTACGAATTAAAAACCTGTGCTGAACAACCGCGGGCGAGCGTAGCAAGCTTTTTACTAGTAGGGAGAAAGAAAATAATAATTTATTTACACTGTTACCCACGATGGCAATTGCCTACAAGACACAGTAGATTTTTACACATAGTTTTACAAATTTTAATTATGGGTTAATTAATATGTATTTTATATTTGTATTTCTGATCGTGAGTCGTTAATTGTTTGTATTATAACAGTGATGATGGGCAATCATTGTTGACCCACGTATTACAGCTATCACTATTTCTTTTTTAAGAATACTTGAGAGTCCGAAGTTTTTCCGAAAGTTTTTAAAAAACGAAGTAATAGTTCCCCTAGCCCCGACGAACAGGCCAATAACTTCGATGTGCTCCAATCCAAATTTTGTTTTGAAATAGAGAATGCAGGGGTCGTAGATTTCCTTTTTTTCCTGGTTTACTTCCTCCGCCTGGTCCGAATTGACTTCGAATCTTACTGTTGGATCGAATATGTATCCCTGTTTTGTTCGTGTATTTAAGAATATTATGTCGATTCTCCGTGGTCCACTGTTTTCGGCTTCACAATGCAGTTCTTCGTAGACTTTCCAGGGTGACGATTTTTCTGGATTATATTTTCTGAGATGATCCGCTATTAGTTTACGAACTTCATTGTGCCGTGTGTTTCGAAGTAAGGCACCCCGTGGACAGAAGCCTAGTACGTGAGAGTGGGTTTCTGGTATGGGTTTCGTGCGGGTACTACCGTGCCTGCATAAAGTCCTATCTACGCTTCGTCCTGGGATAGATATAACTGGGTACACAATTGCTGACATTTTGATGGCTGATATCCATTCTGATGTAGTCAGTCCTTCTTTATTTATTATTATTTTGTTGCAGTATGTGTCGTCTTGAAATAGTTGAACTCCTTTTCCCTTATGGGGAAGCTCACACTATTTAAGGTATTCGGATTTCCTCAGATGATCTCTCTTGAGCTTTGTGCGCTTGGCTTTTGGTCTGGCAATAAATTGGGCTTCCATTTCCTCTTTGTTGATTTGCAGTTCACCTGTACAGGTTTCCTTTTTTTTTGAGGTTCCGCACATGTGGAATGTACTAATCATTTGAGTTCAATAGAACCTGGCAGATGTAGTACTGCTGTAGATATGCTTCCCAGGATGCTCGGACAACTTGTAATCCCCTAAATTTGGCTGGAGAGTAGAGCATGGAATCTGGTGTATCTGCTGATATACCAATTATTTCCTTAATGGAGCTTCGAATGATTTTGTCAAAATCTTGAATAAATTTCTTTGGTAGTTTGTCTAGTTGGGCTGTTTGGAGCGGATATATGAGGGTGGGCAATAGATACTGATTTATACTTTTGAGCTTTTGATTCGGATACAACATTGATGTTCCTACTAAATTTTGCAGATCTTTGGTAAATTGTTTTATGGTACTAGCTGGGTCAAATTTTATTTCATCCTCAAAATTTACTTCGAGGTATTTTATTGTTTCACCTTTTTTCAGAGATTCAATTTTAGAATCGCTAAATTGCAACTCTTCTTCACAAAGATTTCCGTTTTTGATATTTATTACTTTACATTTAGAAACGTTAATTGATTATCTTACTTTGGTGAAATTTCCCACTGCAATTTTAGTAAGTTCCCGTGCACCCGTAATAAACTCAGAAATTAAAGCAACGTCATCGGCAAACGCTCTAGCAGACACTTTAAGAATATTATCATTAATATTAAAGCCATAGGTATAACTTATTTCTTGTTCCGTTAGTTCACGCATGACATGATCGATAGATTGAATAGTCTTGGTGAAAGCGGAGCTCCTTGGAAGACACCTCTGTTGATTTTAATAGCTTTGGATGTTCCATTAATTGTTTGAATTTTCGATTCATTGTCTTTCATTAAGGAAATAGTTATATTTCTTAATTTTGCTGTCATCAATGTGTGGGCGAGGGAATTTTTGACATGTTCATGGCCAGTATCTTCGAAGGCTTCACTAACATCTAGCAACACTATGCAGCAGTCAAGGTTTTCTCGCTTCGTCTTTTGAAGACAGCCATTTAGTATAGAACAGTTAAGGAATGTCCCAGGTTGGCTAGAAAACCCTACCTGGTTTGAGTTTAAGTTCATGAAGGGTGCAATTCGGCGGTCTAGGACACGCTCGATGATGCGGCGTAAGACACTACATATGGAGATAGGCCTCCAGTTATTTATGTCGTTATGATCTCCATTTTTTGGGATTAGCACAGTTCGTGCTGTTCTAAAACACGAAGGAACTAGATTCCATTTCTGCATAGTTGAGGCTATCTGGGCGATAATGCCATAGCATTCCAATTTTTTAAGTACTCGAATTGGAAATCCGTCTAGCCCGCTTGAGGTGTCATTGTTGATACCGAGTGTGACCTGTTTAACCTCTTCTGAGGATACTATTAGATCATAGCCAGAGTCTTTTTTGTTTTGGGATTCTTCAGTAAAACTGGGACCGTACTCTGGATGTACAGAGTGGTTATGAGTGCTCCATTTGTTGGTGTACGATTCATGTATTTTATCTAGGGGAATTTCACAACTAGTAGAAGAGAGCGTAGACTCGAGCAGCATTCTGACTGCTTTTTTCTTAAATAATGAAATACATACTGCAAAAATTCGAAGTTATGCTTTGCTCTTTGACGTACCCTGTCTCTTTTTGAGTCACGTTGTGGATTGGAGGAATTTGAGTAGGTCTTGTCTGTTGGAGAAAAAGTTACCTTCCGTTTGTTAGCTTCAAAATATTTTTTATTCGGATTTTTTGGACCTGCGAGCGTGTCAATTGCATCTCCGAGGCATGTAGCGATGTTTTCAATAATTTACAAAACGTAGTTTATATCTGGGTAATTGTTAGCATTAAGTAGTCTGTAGTTGCTTCTTATACTGAAGTAAAATAGTGCTTAGCTTTTGAATTGGGTTTGTATCTTCGGTAGATTCGCTGCTTTCTGTTTTCTGGGTTTGTGTAGATTGATAGGAGTTTGCTATTCGGTCTCGATTTTCAGCTGGATGGCGTTTTGCTATGTGAGTGCCAATTCCCCTCTTTCCTTCAAACTGTTGATCGCAGTGTGGGCAGTTGACCTTTTGCCCATCATTTTTTGATAAATTATTTCTTGTCATTTTAGGAATTCAATATATTGAATTGGATGTGAATAAAGTTGAGAATTTAGAAACGAAATGTAAACATGAACTTGAATAAACTCGGTAGTGTTTTTGAACTGGATTTTTTGTTGTTGAATATATGGGCTGTAGCTTGGGCTTTAGTATGGTGTGAAGTTGCAGTTTATCGAACGAGGAGTGAAGCTTGGCTTTCTGTGCATTCGTAGAGCAGAGGTATTGTAGCACTCTCGCACTTATCACGCACTCATTCCGACGCTACTGAAGCTCAAATTCATGGCCACGCGTTCGAACGAAAATACTTATCACTTTCAGAACTTTAAATTGACGTTAATTTTCACTGCTTTAAGCCTAAACTTAATCACTTCCTTTTACGTTTATGCTCAGCGTTACGGCTTCCGATTAATGCCAATTAGGGATGGCCTAGGTCAAATTTTTCTACTAAATTTCTACGTTTATTGATAGACAGTTTCCGTTGCCTCCAGCTAGTCCGGCCGCCCAAACTGCTTTTTTTAGTAGTTTTTGTACGTTTAAACCAATTAAATTTTTAAATAGCTTTCCAACACGGTTCACAGAAGCGCTCCATTTATATACGATTTTTTAAATAAAAATGATTCACCTAAAAATAAATTTCATTATTTGAATGCCAATTTGGAATTCGTACTCTTTAGAATTAGTAAATTGTTGAAGTTTTTTAATAATAGTAAAAAACTAGTAAAAATCCATTTAATATCGATGAAATTGGAAGCAAATATGCTTTACTTAGGTGTTTGTAATGAAAGCAAAATTCGTACTTTTCAGAATCAGTAAATTTAAGACGTTTTCACGTTTTTTTAATTATTGTAAATGTTCTTTCGTAGACTTTCTGATAATATACGAATTTATGAACTTCGGTATTATAGGTAAGTATGGAACGTTTTCAATAAGACAGGAATATTCAACGAGAGTTGATAATAGAATGATAGTTTATTGTATTTCAAACCGAGTTTTTATACTAAATAAATTGAGTGTAATTTTCCTTAATTATTTTTAAAGTGGAAATTACTAATAATTACAGAAAATTAAATTTATCTAAATCGAATTCTTTTAGGGAAAACAAATTAGGTCATGCCATAAAATTTACATTAATGTAATCATATTTTTCTTATTCATAACTGAATCATAATTATTGAATCAGAAACTGCGATGAATGTGGTTGAGGGTGATGAGTAGACAGTGTTGACTGAAAGAGGACTGGTGAACTGGTGATAGTGAGCAGCGGATGTATTTCCTTTTGTACTGTGGTAAAAGGTCATTAGATGTGATGAGTGCATTATTAATGACAACATAATATAAATACATTTAGTACAGCATTAGCAGTAATGGCTATTAATTAGTATGATTAATGACTACTGAGCTAATGACTGTGATTAATAAACAGTAGATACTTTAATGGATTGACAATTTGGAATTTTAAGTAATGACTAAGATGCTAATGAGGAGATTCCTTTAATTGATCCAAGATCGAAATATTCTCCCGGGCGTTGATTAGATAGGGCGAATCAAAATAGTGCTTGAACAATGGGAAGGTGAAGGGTGATGTTTTACAGCATCTTTCGCATGGCTAGCTTAAGACTTCCATAGAGAGTGAGAAAAGTGCCGATTAAAATGGCTAGGGATACAGCTCCACGAGTGATCCATGAGTACCAACTAATTCCGGTGATTGAGCGTATGTTGAATCCGGATCCCGTAGACACGGGCTCGTAGAAGATGGCTACATGGTGGTCACGGACGTCTACGATGGCCAAGTAATGTAGGTGTCCCTGGACATGTAGGGTGATGATGTTCTTGGTACATTTTAGCGTGCATTTTTCATCTACTTCGGGCGTCTCGAATTTCACACTTATATTATACGTAACCAAGGTGTCTGTCAAGTGGATTAGGATGAAAAATCCTGCTTGTGGACATTCGAGAACTGCAACATTGGCACCGGAATCAACCTTTGCTTGTAGAAAGTGTGGCTGCGGCTACGCAAGAGTAGCAGCCGACTAGCTTAATGACTTTGGCTGTGCAGGTAACGTCATTGATTTACTGTGTGAGCTGGAGGTTGTCGGTGCTCAATTGTACTTCCAATAAAGTATTAGTTGATGACTCGTACACTACGGTGTCATGTTTGGGGACGAAGACACCCGTAGCCATTTTGGCGGGTAGCGGATTTAATGCCATCAACTTGTCGAGGTTGATGAGGGTGGAGATGCACTTCACTCCTTCGGAGTCTATGATGGCTCTAATGAGAGAAATACTTGCCATGCATGTGGGAGCAAGGGTTTTTGCGTCTTCCTCTGTGTCACAGCTGATTTCTCCCAATTTGTTTATTGTGTATTCTCCTAGTTTATTGCACGGGACCAGTGCTGTTCGGTTTCCCTTTGTAATTAGGCACTCTGTGAGTAATGGAGTGGGGGGAGTGGAGATTGATATGAGAGTTATTTCTATCCCTTGTACCTTCACAGGGGCTCCTGCTACCAAACTGACAGGGGTGGTGACCGTAGAGTTTCCCAAGTCTGTCGTAACTTTGAGTTCTACGGCGTACGTCCAGGCTGGGCAGTTGTAGACTGAATAAGCTTCATTGGTTGGATTTTCCAAATAAAGTCGTATGAAGTGGTAATCTTGTGTCAGAACCCTTGGGCATAAAGGATACTTAATGGCTTCACACGTACTCCAGCGCGCATGATTCATTGACTCCTTAAAATCTTTGATAGTGTCGTTGACGCCGAACTTTTCACATTTGTCTCCTGTACACTCCGCATAGGAAAATAGATTGTAGCACTGGAGGGAGCTCTGGCATTTGGCTTCGGCTTTTGGGACGTAATACAGTAGATTTTTTATGCATTAAAGAGCTACTGCTTTGGTTTCAATGGTGATCGTTCCCAGTAAGTTATTGTGAGCATCTTCAATCTTAAAACACGAGTCTTGATCAATAGGTGAGAGGGCGAGCCGGGTATTCAATCGTACGGAGCAGGTGCTTTGATCAGGTGTTGTGTGACACTCTCGCGATGACGCAGACATGGATGCGGAGTTAGCACATGCCTGTCCGCTTGGGATACAACATGATGAGAAGTAGTGTAAGATGAGCTCCTGCAAGAACAGTTGATGTTCGTGTCCGTGGTGACCTTCTTTCCGGCTGTTGAATGGTGGTACGGTATGGACTAGGGTTCATATCCAGCAGTGGGATGCCAGATTATTCATCATGTATGATCCGTCGTTTTCCTGTCAACTTGCGGCGGGATGCTTGACGTTGCCAATGCCATTGTAGACTTTTCCGAAATGGCCAAACTAACCACCACGAGATACTCATCATGATTCTAGTGAGGTAGATTATCGTCACCAGTGTTGCCGTGAGTGCAATTCCGAGGATAGATATGATAAGCCAGTAATAGAAGTAATAACAACTGACGTTAGCCCACCGTTCAATGCAGAAGTGACAGGTGATTTAGTCACAGATGGGAATTCTCGGGTAGGTAAGGGTCTCTACTATAGGATAGTCTATTTCTGCAAACCAGATTTCGACAGTAATGGGGCCGGCACTTGCTAACATGTGGTTGGTGAATTCCAAATCCGTGCTGGCTGATGTAGGTAGTATAGAAACGTAACCGGGATTTTTTTGAGCTTTGATGTAACGCGGGAGTTTGTGAGGAGTTTCGACATGGATTCCGTTAGAAGTGCATGTAGTTTTGCAATTTACACAAGCGTGATGTTTAGTGCGTCGACTTAAGTCGAATTTTTTGACTTCAACAAATATACTGCCCTAACACTCTGGTATCACGTATCCTTGTGGTGTCTTGATTTTGTGCATGACGGTGGATTCGTCGTACTGACAATGGCTGGCAGATGCGGCAGGGTTGTTGACGCATCCTATGTTTTTGCAAAAACCTTCATCCCCATGACACTCCGCGTTCACAGTGGAGTTCAGGACAATTGCCCGTGCACTCGTATGATTGTAGCGAGTTGAGATTTGCATCTTGTTGCAGCTGTAAAGTTTTTAAGGGGTAGACCTTGTGTTTGATAAATGCTACAAGCACATGCATGAAAGCTGGGGTGGTGTGTGGACATGTGTAGAGGGGGTATTCTCCTACCTTGCAGAGATCCGATTGAACTCCTGGTTTTTGCAGAAGGGTGACGTCAGAGACTGCGTTGGTGGTTTGGCATTCGATGGAGTCTAGATTTAGTGTTGTGAGATTATTGCACGGAGATGCTGAGATGACGTTGCAATCAGTAGTTTCCATGGCTTTAATGCATGAGTAGGTATCTGGTGCTAGCATTTTTCCATCTGGGCAAGATTATTCGACTAGACAAAAATGGCCGGATCTTAAGATTTGAAGCCGTTGGATTTTGTCATGACAGCTAGGTATCTCCTGTTCAGTGCTCCAGGATGCAGCGCAGGCTTCTGTTTTAGTTGCTAAGTCTGGTGATATTTCGTAAGTGGCTGACGTTGAGCTGACCATAAAGAGTACTAAGGTGACTGCAATTTTTGTAGAAAAATTCCGAGAGCTCAGTCCGGCGGATTTTTCAGTGGAATCTCGCCTAATGACTTGTAGGTACGCTTTTCTATAATTGCGGTTGGCCATGGCGTAGATCAGTAGATTTGCACGGGGCGAAAGCCAAAACAGCAAGTTGCACACTATGGGTAACAGTGGTGAGAAATTCATTGTTCTTGCTCGTGTGACGTCATAGATTGTGGATGGTAGAAAACAAATCATGTAGCTAAGTAAAATGAGTCCAATCGTACTTGTTAGGTGCATCTCTGGCTTGGTTGCCTGTTTTTTATCGTGGTCTTGCTTCCGGACTTTGAGTTGTTTTAATCGCCTGTTTGCCCGTTAAACGTGAATGGAAATATGAGTGTAGCACAGCGTTATTGTGAAAATTGGAAGTAATACCATAGACACTAGGATGTACGGCTCGGGAGAGTGACCATGTTCATCCGGGATGATTGTGCATGTGTTTTCGTCTTGGCTGCGTCGTCTCATTCTTCCCCACATGCCTGTGATGGGGGTAGCATGGTGAAGAAGCCAGAAATCCAAATTGCTACTAACATGAATTTGACTTTTGTTGCGCTGTATATCCCGTCGTACGCAAACGAGTAGACAATGCGTATGTACCGGTTCAGTGTAATGGCCAGAATGTGGAGGAGGGCGGTTACTACACTGCCGAATAAAATGAATGGGTAGACTTGACAGAGGATGGCTCCGTGTCTGTGCTCCGGGATAAGATATCTGACGGCGTTGGTGGGAAGAGAGAAGACACTCGTCAGTAAGTCAGATGCGTGAAGGCTTAAGACAAACCAAGTAGAGTAGTTTGTCCGTAGTTGAGCATTTCTGCCAATGGCCAGTATAGATAGTAGATTTCCAAGAGTACCTATGAGTGCACATGTGACGGCAATTAGACCCATAGCAATGGCTGGTTGTGGTTCTGGTTTTGGTGTAGACGGAGGCACTACTAGGTCTAGATCGTGAGCGTATACATACCAGTCAAAGTCGAGCTTCGGTGTGGAGTGATTTTTTATGGAGTTTTCCAAGTAGAAGTAAGTTTCGTTTGTCTCTGGTGAGCCTGGTAGTAGCATTTCATCTCTAAAACCAAATTCACCTTCCATACTGGCTTCCTGTAGTGCTTGTGTGACGACCGTGCTGGTGGCCAAAAGCAGTGCTATTACAGTTGTAATCCAGCTCCTTGGAGTGTTTTCCTAGTATGTATCACGTTTGCTTGGATGGTTGCTGGAGTAGATTTTTTGTCTTCCTCCATCTGCCTCTCGTCATCTTCTATAGGCTTGGCAATTCTATAACTTGGCAATTTTGGTGATTTGTCCAGTAAATTCTTTAATTGCTCGTTTCATTTTTCCCGTGCAGTCCTTGTAGGTGTCTTCAGATTCGAGGGTCACGACACGTACCAGGCCGTTTTTCCCTAGGAAGGTTTGCTTAATTTGGCCAATACGCCATTGTATGGAAGTTGAGTAATCTTCCATAATTAAGACCATGTCACCGATTTTGAGATTTGGAGTTTCAGTCTGCCATTTTCCTCTTTTCTGCAGTGAAGTTAAGTACTCTTCTTGCCACCGGCGCCATAGATCTTGTGTTCGTTTCTGGATTAATTGATATTGATTTAACCTATTTATTTTCAGATGTCCAAGATCGTGTTCGGAATGATGGTGAGAGGAGTGCCAATGAGGAAATGGGCAGGTGTGAGTGGTTGCATATCTTCAGGGTCTGTTGACATTGGTGTCAAGTGTCTGGAGTTTACCATTGCTTCTGTGAAGGTTAGGATAGTTTCAAATTCCTCCCAGGTGTATCCGTCATGAAGGAGAATTTTATTTAGGTAGCCCTTGACGAGCTTGACGCAATTTACCCATGTTCCTTCCATGTGGGGTGCTCTAGCCGGGTTGAAGTGCCAAGTGATGCGCTCAAGTTCCATGTTTGGTAGGATTTTTTCTGCGTATTGTTGTAGATTGTGCAAGTCTTCGGCTGTTGCCATGAGGAAGTTGTTCGCTCCTTGGAAATTAGTCCCCTGGTCGCTGTAGATATCTGATGGTTTACCCCGACGAAATATGAATCGTCGTAGTGCCATGAGGAATGTTTCGTATGACATAGCAGAGACTAATTCCAGGTGTACTGTTTGGGTTGTCATACAAGAAAATAAACACACCCAAACCTTGAATTTTGTTGTCCCACGGCCAGTGAAGTTTCGTAGTAAGTATGGTCCTGCTAAATCTACGGGGGTATGTAGGAATGGGCGGGCTTGATTAACCCGTGCTGGCGGTAGCTGTCCTATTAATTGTTGCGTAGGTCGGGCTCTGTGGCGGAAGCAGACAATGCATTTGTCAATAATGTTTTTGATATGGCGGGTACCATTGGGAATCCAGTATTCGTGACGCAGATGGTTGTGTACCGTCTGTTTTCCTGCGTGGGCGAGGCGGTAGTGGGTGTGTAGGATCATGGCCCGAATTAAGGGATTGTTCCCAGGTATCACGAGTGGGTGTTTGGTGTTTTGATCAAGATTAGCGTTTTCAAGGCGCCCTCCGACCCTTAATAGATTATAGCGATCTAGAAACAAATGTAGATTCTTAAAACGCTGGTCCTTGGTTAATCGTTGTCGGTGGGACCGTATGGCCTCTCTCTCAGTAGAGTAGGCTTCTTTCTGAATCAGAAGGATTAAAGACCACTCAGACTGGGCGAGTTCCGCTGGGGTGAAAAGTGTAGAAGCTTGAATGCGGAAACTTTTTTGGTTCCGGATGCGATTTAGTAGTGCATTAACACGGACTATTTTCGGCCATGATGATATTTTGACTAAGTGTTCTAATACGGACGTGTCGTTTGTAACAGCGATGCTTAAAATTGGGATGTCTTTTTTTGTTTCTTCTGCCCCTTCTGTTGTAGGCTGTGGCTTAAATAATGGAGCTGTATAGTCAACGGTGGACAGCCAGGGAGGACCGGTCTACCAGAGTTTATGCGAGGCTAATTCTTCTGGGTTAATTCCTCGGGAGGCACAGACTGCAGGATTGTCCTTTGTGGGTACGTGATGCGAATCTACTGGTTTGGTATGTTCGTGGATATGGGTGATCCGGTTTGCGACAAATATTTTCCAGCGGTGAGGGTCGGAGTGAATCCAATTGAGACAGACCGTACTGTCAGTCCAATAATGTATTTTAGGCTTGGCCCATGACCAACTGTCTTTTACATGTTTGACCAAGTCCGTTAGTAGTACTGCACCGAGTAATTCGAGTCGTAGGAGGGTAACCATCTTGAGTGGTGCCACCATGGTCTTTGATGTGACGAGACGGGTAACGATGTAGGTAGGTCGCTGGACGCGTAGGTATACAACCGCTGCGTATGCCTTAGAACTGGCGTCACAGAATCCGTGGATTTCTACAGAGGCATGTTTTTTGTATTGCAGACAGCGCGGAATTGATATTTTCTCTAGTTCCGGGAGTTTGCATGCAAAGTTTAACCATGTTTGGAGCATTTTTTCCGTCATAGGATCATCCCAGTCAAGCTTGGCTGACCAGATCTGTTGCATGATGATTTAGGCTTTTATGATTACTGGTCCTAGGAGACAAAAACCTTTGAGATATCGGAAAGTACTGATCGTTTTGTGTGGTGTTTTTTGGTTTCCAGGTGCACCTTGAAGGTGAAAAAATCGAAGGCTGGGTTCCAAAGTAGACCGAGTGATTTAATGGAATCTGTCTCGTCCCAAGATAGAGGTAGTTGGGTCTCGCGATATTCTTGAGGTAGCTCGGCCAAGAGTTCTGGTGCATTGGAGCTCCATTTTCGCAAGCTAAAACCTGCCCCCTCCATAATAGTCAGAAGTTCAGACTGTACCATCTTGGCTGTATGGATGTCTTCGACTGATTTTAAGAAGTCATCTACGTAGAAGTCGTTCTGGAAAGCTTTTGCGACCATGGGCCAGTTTTTTTTTTCGTCTTCTGCCAGCTGTTGTAGTGTACGACACGCGATGAAGGGTGATGCACTAAATTCAAAAGGGACGGTTAACATGCAGTAATGTTTGACGTAATCTCCGGAATGGGGTCTCCAAACTATTCGGGCGTAATCACATTCTTTGGGATGTACTCGAATTTGTCTGAACATCTTTTGAATGTCGGCACACATGGCTATGGCGTGGAGTCTAAATTTGAGGAGTTGCTCAAATAATTCCAGCTGGATCGTTGGTCCTGCATTCAGGGAATTCTTGTTTGAGGTTTTTGCTAATGCATCGAAGACGATGCGCATCTTGGTTGACGTGCTGCTGGCTTTAATCACGGGGTGGTGGGGTAGGTAATATACTTGGGACCTATTGAGTTCCTGTTCAGGGACGAGCTCCATCTGACCGGAAGAAATGTTATCCTGGATCTGGTCGTTGTATTCTCGGTGAAGGGCTGAATTTCTCATGAGTTTCTTCTCTTCTGAGTACCATCTTTTTATTGCCATATCGAGGGAATTTCCAAGCAGGGGGGGTTGGTGTCGAAATGGCCAACGGATTTGGTATTGCCCGTTGGGCAGTCGTGTCGTGTTGGTTGCGTAGTGCCGCTCGCATTTCTTTTCTTCTTGAGTGAATGCTCGGCGCTCCGGTACTTCCTCTAAGGCCCAGAACCGCTCCAGTTCAAACGGAGTCTGCACAATAGTGTGGATATGTACTGGCTCGGGTTCTAGCGCGGTCGTCACTCCTATGACGACGTAGCCCAGGTGTGTTTCGTAAGCGCTAGGTGTCCCGGATGGTTCCTGTATTTTCTTTTCTTTCCAAATCAAATCGACCACGGAGGCTTCTAGCAGCACGTCGACAATGTCTGGTATGTCATACCTGGGGTCAGCCAACGGGAGGCCTTCCAGGTGGGTGTACTTCGTGCTTGGTAGTGGGTTGCATGGTAGTTCAGTCGTTATTTCTGGAATGACAAATGCTGTTATGTTGAAGGATTTGAATAGCGGTACTCGAGCTTGTATGTGGATCCGTACTTTTCCCAGGGCGGGTAGGCATCTGCCTCCGGCGACCGTGAATGTTTGTTTAGTAAATTTGACTGGCAACTGCAGAGCCGCAACCAGAGGTTCAATGATGAATGATGATGAAGCGCCTGTATCTAGGAGGCACCTGACGGCCATCCTTCTTGTTTTGGAGGTCACATCTACCCCAGCAGATGGTAGTAGACCAACATTGGGTGAATGATCTTGCGTCTTTTGCGTTGCCATTATTCGGATGTGGTTCACTGTAGGCTGCTTTCCTCCTAGGTGGAGTAGCGAGTGGTGGTTTCCCTTGCAGATATTACAGGTGCGTTTGCTCGGACATTGATTGGCCTGGTGGTCACCGAGACAATTGAAGCACTTGTTATTGGTGCGGACCTATTCTCTTCTTTGAAACCTGTTCATGCCGGCAAATTTAGGGCAGTCGTTGGTTCTATGGAGTCCGCTGCTGCAGATACGGTCCTATGTCATATAATTACCGAAAAGGTCTTCTCTTGGCGAGGGTGACGCTGTGGTTCGTTTGACAAAGGGGCTTTTTCTTTGAGGGGATTTCGATCGTTTCTTGAAACGTGGTGAAACTGCGTGTACAGCTCTCCTGGTGGGAGTGGTAGATCGTTTGCGGGTCCTTTTGTTTTTAGTTCGGCTAGGGTCCCGAGATTTGTCGCTGGTCATAGACTCATCTGTAGTGTAGCCGTCATTGGCCAGGTTAATGACCACACGGCGGTCGTGTCGGTCTCGTCTAGAGCGGAAGTTTGGTTGAGGTGTGCCAATAGTGCTGTTCGCTTTAATTCCCTTGGCTACTCAAAGATTTTTTGCAGACTGTTCTAAAAATTGAACACAGGAGGCTAGGGTTGATATCTCGTTATCTTTGAGGGATTGATTGAATTCGGAGATCGTTTTGTGGTCGAGTCTTGCCATGATAAAATGAAGGTACAGCACGTCTTCTTTGCAGTCCGCTGTGCAGCCTCCCGTATACCGAATTTGACGTAGTTGTGCTTGGGTGGTTCGGACCGTGTTAATCAATTTGTGCAACCCGTGTTCGGACTGGCTAATGAGACAAGGGAGTTCGAGAAGTGGCTTGATGGCGGCGTGTGCTGACTCCCGTGGAGAATCATAGCGATCTTCCATGCGTTTCCAGGCGATCTGGAAATTAGTGCTGGTTACAGCCAGGTCGTAAATGTTATCTGCGGCGTCACCATCTCTGAGGGAATCGACGAGTAGGCGAAACTTATCGACTTCTGTGAAGTTGGCAGATTGAATGATTAGTGACGTGAATTGTTCCTTGAACGTCAACCAGTGTCGTATTTTTTCATCGAATTTCCGAAGGCTTATTTTGGGCGTCTGCAATTTGGTCGTAGGTGACGGAGTTAATGTACTGCCAATCGTGGCGAGGTCTGTCCGAACTTGGTTGTATTTGTCTTTCAATGCGTTATGGACAATGATGGCTTCCGCTAGCTCAGTAGAGTCTTTATTGTTAGCATTTTTGACTTTTACAGTTTCCTTGTAGTGTTGTTAACAGCTCAGCTGCTAAGCGGCGATTTCTGGACCTATCTTTTTAGGGTCCGCCAGGTAGATTTCGGTTTCGATTTTTGTCAGGAGTTTGGTTTTGTTGTCGTGGGCAGTAATCTTGTCCTTGAATAGCTGGAGCCTTCCCATGAGGGAGTTGTGTTTGGTAAGATGAGTTTTTTGTTCGTCGGACATGATAACCTTGCGTGAGGACTAGTGCTTCGTGAGCGGTTTGATCGGCTACTATCACTGTCGTCTCCTTCTTCGTCGTCGTCGGTTTTTTCCTCGTCGTCGGCTTTCTCTTCGTCGTCAGCTTTCTCCTCGTCGTCGGCTTTCTCCTCGTCGTCGCTTTTTTCTCGTCGTCGGCTTTCTCCTCGTCGTCGGCTTTCTCCTCGTCGTCGGGGTTGCTACCGTCGTTCTCCTCTTCCTCGTGGCTATTACCTTCGACTTCTTCGTCTATTTGCTGTTGAGAGGTGCTGGGGGTAGCCCCAAGGTGGCTGTTTTCCCCTTGGGAGCCGTCTACCGTCGTATTTGCGCTCTCAGTTTGCTGGCCAATGAACTTTGGAATGTCCGGTACTTTGTAAATGGAGTAGAATTCTGAATCCTTTTTTGGCCTCCGTGGGGGAGTCGAAGGTTTGCTAGCTCCGGTTAATGTCTCGTCAAAATGTGAAAGATCAGTAAAGGTGGAGTGACCGGAGTCTGTGTGCAGAGGCTGTTGGCTGCTCTGGTTTTTTAAGATGAGGTAATCTTCTCGAAATTGCAGAAATCTGTATTGGTACTCAAGTCTTGAGATATTTTCTGAAGATTGTAACTTCTCAAAGGCGGTTGATATTTCCTGGAGATCCTTTTGGGATGTGTACGGGGAGACTACAAAGTCGATGTTGTAGGCTTGTTTTACACCGTCCACTAATTCTTGCCAGCTTGCTAAGTTTTGGGTATGCTTGGTAGAGGAAGTGGATATACTGCAGGATAGACGTCTTCTCTTTGCGGCCGGGGTGGATGAACCACTGGAGTGGGATGCTTCCTCAAAGACGTCGTCGAGAGGCGGTTTTTCAGATCCTGAGCCTGTGCGTGATCTGGGTTGACGTTTTTTGTATTCTATGGCCGAGGCAGCTACTCTGTGGCTTCTCTCGTGCTTTTTTGACGTATAACTGCGTAGAGTCCGTTTATGTGTTAGTTGCTCCGATCCGGAGGCTTCCTAGTGCATATGTAGATAGTTTAAATGAAATAAGGCGTTGAGTTGGGTTGTGCTTTTTGGAAAGGCTTTAGTATGCTTATGCAGAAAATAAGGCTCGTTGCTTATGTGGATAAGACTTTTGGTAATTGAAAGGTAGTGTGGAAAAATTCAGGTTTGAATTACATAAAGGTATTTTTATTAAACTTTCTAGAATTCAATGTTGAGGTAATATCTCATGGTTCAGTATGTGTAGTGGAACGCGACAAGTTCTGCCTCGCAATAAGAACACGTCCGAACGCCCTCGTCGGGATGATAGTGGATACAAAAGGTTCGGTCGTAATAGGCGTGTTGATCGTTGGGCTCCGTAATATCTACGATGTGGACAAGGGTGTCTCGTACGATTGGGTGGGTCCAAGGTACTTTTTCTGGGAGTCGGTATTCTGATGGGATGCCTAGCGAACGTATTAAAATAGGGGTACGTACCGTGACTCAATATTGTGAAGAAAGACGTCTCCAAGTTGGATAAGTCCCGTTGGGAAGGCAAGGTTCGTCAGTTCTTCCCTGGAAAGATCCTTGAAAAAGCAATATTCGGTCCCGTCGGCCTCGTTAATAACTGTAATGCTATACTTACTGAAGGAGCTTCGTGTTGCAATCAATATGATACGTTTTGTTTGATCCGGGTTGGCTTGTCTTTGTTTAAGTAAAATATTTCTGTCCTGGCTGAAATCTGGTTCCTCGGATGCGAGCGGTGTGATATGCATGGGGATGAAATCCGTTGACATGATACACAGTCGTCCTGCCCCCTCCAAAAAAGCGTGGCACGCGGTTGAAATAACTGGGTGAAAGAGACCCGGGTATAGGATTCGAACGGGGAGCCACTAAATGTTCTTTCGTAGACTTTCTGATAATATACGAATTTATGAACTTCGGTTTTATAGGTAAGTATGGAACGTTTTCAATAAGACAGGAATATTCAACGAGAGTTGATAGTTTATTGTATTTCAGACCGAGTTTTTATACTAAATAAATTGAGTGTAATTTTCCTTAATTATTTTTAAAGTGGAAATTACTCATAATTACAGAAAATTAATTTTATCTAAATCGAATTCTTTTGGGGAAAACAAATTAGGTCATGCCATAAAATTTACATTAATGTAATCATATTTTTCTTATTCATAACTGAATCATAAT
>JAQFZC010004029.1:0-17112 GCA_034695205.1 Dicyrtoma fusca | reverse complement strand
TATTGCACGATCATATTGGTCCATTAATTACGAAAATAGTTTTTTGCACTAAATTATACCTACACTTGAGTAATAATGGCCTTTACAGACGCAACACAGTTTTTAACTTGAATATACATAGTACGTAACTACCAACTGCCCTCAAGGCTTTAATCATTATTTTATTCTTCACTATAATTTATATAACCTTGTTTCAAATTGTTGTTGCACTATTTAATCGTTTTTCCCCTTGATTCATTGTTGCAGGTAGTTGAGTGAAGTGAAGTGCAGCAAAATGTTTTTATGGATTCAGTTAGGTAGGTGTAAAGAATAAAGTAAGTAACGTCATCGCTAAAAATGGAATGTGCTTTATATATTTTTTTGAGCTGCAAGTTTGCGTTTTACTACAAACGATAGGTTGGTAGTTAAACATCTCTTAAACGAGTAAAAAATTCTAATTACATTCATTGGAAAAAATACATACTGAATAGTAAAAGACGCTATCTACCCATCTGTAATCTAAAGATGTATGGAAATACTATAAATAGAATTTGCAGCTTTTAAAAGCCCGTATGTAAATGCTGCAGTTTTCTAAAAGTTTCAATGCATGTTTTTAGTTCCAATTTTAATGGTTAGCTGCACGTTTTTAACCTTATACTGTAAGTACCTAGGTAGGTAAGTACGTGAAAAGAAGACAGGTAGGTAGGTAGGTGCTTTGCTGTCTAAATTAGGTAAGTAGATAGTTCATTTTGCACCACAACGAAAAGATAAATTTACTCTGCAGGAAAACTGATTGCTAAATTAGCGATTTATTTATTTTGTAACAACACAGTAAATTTTATATTGCTAATTGCACCAGTCAGCTTTATTGGTCTATTTTTTAAAGATACAAGATTTAATGGAAATGCTCAGTAGGAAAGAATTTTGATAGGCACTACATACATACATGGTACTTTCAGTAGAGCTACCAGTTCCAAGCAATTTTTAATAGGTGCACAGTATACAGATGTTCCTATGCTTTTTTCTGGCATGAAAATGGAAATTACTATTCAGACACCGTTTCATACACGAATTACATAACTTCTGTATTAGCTGCTACTGTCTACTCCCCCGTTTAACTCTCTGTTGGCACTCGCATTGGCACTTGATACTAACTTATTGTTCCAAACTAACGAGTATGCCACTGCACATAGTAATGACTTCCTTGAGTACCTGTGCCAGGCCCAGTCCCTTATTACTCGTATCTACATGCATATCTGTACTTGTTGTAGACACTGTGACTGTGACTGTATACGACTCGTGAGGTAATTTATTTCCATCATATCATCCATCCCATCTCATCATCATCGTCATCGTCATTTACAGATACAGTCGCTCAAGTCAAGTCCATGTCCAAGTTCAAGTCCATGGCCAAAGCCATGATGCCAGTGAGCAGTGTAAACATAAACAGGCTCAAAGGAGCAATTTGCTCACTTTGTGTTGCTTTTGCGGCGCCCACCATCTTTTCCACGGTGAATCGATGGAATGAAGCAATAATGAAGGATCTCTATGACGTAGGCTCCAAGTGTCCAAGAAATACATAAATGTCTGTAATACAGTTTCTATCATTTTTGCAGATTTAACAATGTATAACGTACACTACATAGTAGTGTAGGTATACGCATTTCGTACGTGAAGAAGCATTGTGGGTTTAAGTCCATTCCGTCTGTGTTTAAAAGCATTGTGACGCAAGTCCAGCTTCCCTTAGCAAATGTCAATTTTACAAAAGCCCAACGCTCGTTTTTATCTGCGACTTTAAGTCGTTAAAGTGCAAATAGCAGTTCTACTGCTTTTTAAAAGCTTAAATAGCAGTTTTGACATTTAAAAAAGCGCAAATATCAGTTCTACTACTTTTGAATAAGTTTACACAGCAGATTTACTACTTTTGAATAAATGTAAACAGCAGCTTTACTATTTTTGACTAAATGTAAACAGCAGTTTAACTACTTTTGAATTGAATAAATGTAAACAGCAGTTTTGCTACTTTTGAATAAATGCAAACCACAGTTTCACTACTTTTGTAACAGCAGTTTTGTTACTTTTGTAAACAACAGTTTTGTTACTTTTGTAAACAGCAGTTTTGCTACTTTTGAATAAATGTAACAGCAGTTTTACTACTTTTGAATAAATGTAAACAGCAGTTTTACTATTTTGGAAGAAGTGCAAGTACCAGTTTTACTGTTTTTAAAAGATGTACTAGATAGCAATTTTAATAGTTTTAGAAAACGTAAATAGCAGGTAAATTAAAGGTAAATGCATAGTTGATTACTGGGACTAGTGCCGTTGCCATTTAATGATCGGTTGACTTCTGTCACAATACTTTTAAGCTAGGACTGTACTTTACCCACAATGCTTCTTCACCCACGATTTGCAAAAGTATGAATGCATCTATGTATTTGCCTGTTATGTACACATTACCTACAAGTAATGCACTAGTTTCCATGGTTCATTCGAGCACTGGTAATCACGCTCCCCAACTGCATACTCGCTTTTAATCAGTGATGAAATCACGTAGGCAATTCCATTTTTTATTTTAAACAAATAGGTTGGATCGTACAGAGATAATTGAGGACTTTTGATCCAGCACGATTACATTTCATTCATTATTCATTTCAATCGGCTGACGATACAGTTCAACCAGAGAGTAACATACTTTATACACGTAACGTTTTGGGTTTTACAGATTTCAATAAACTTAATCTCCATCTTGCAAGCTTGCATCGCAAACTATCAATTATCACTTATCCCCCCTGCTTATCTAATGTGAGAAATTCCTAGCCTTCAACGAATCGACCCATCCTCTGCATTTATGGTAATAAAATAATAAAAATAAATGTAAGCTGTATCTGTGTCAAATATGTACCATGATGATTGAGACTCTCGTTCTAGTTCTGGTTCTTTTCATTTTTTATTTTTTTTTATTTTTCTGTTACTAATCAAAGTGACTGCTGACTGGACAGCTGCACCCAAAATTTGTCAGGTGATGTCACTTTTTATTTCTAGTTTTCCTTTTTTTTATTATTATTATTATTAGTTGGGATTATTTTTATTTCCATACGTCGATGTCAGAGTCACTCATGTCAGGGAATGTCATGGATCAGTATGATGGGGTAAAAGCTAGCGAGTACATTATGTGTACGTACATACCTACACCTATAGTGTAGCGAATCTGCAACTGCATGATGTCAGATTCATGCTGATAAGAAACAAACAAAGACTCTCCATTGTTCGTCACAAATTGTTTCGCACTCTGCTATTTAACTACTTCAACAATGCGCAATGCAGTGAATTCTAATGAGCTTCCATTTTACATGTCAAACGAGCTTTGCAGCATTTCTTTAGATTTTTAAAATTAACTATAGCTCCTTTAATTCATGCTTGTCATACAAATTTAATTTCACTTGTCGATGAGGCTCCGATTAATTTCAAGTCTAAACTAGCACCCTTCCAGTTTGCTATTAACTTTAAATGTTTAACTATTTCAGTGACAATGCAATGTAAACAGGTTGCGCATAGCGTCAGCAATGTCTTCGAAACGGGCAACTCTTTACGGGCTTTCCAACTAAACGTTCATAGACAGTCTCAGACATTCTATTTTTTAAATGAGTGCAAATACCACGTTTTACGCTTTTTAAAGGTTGTAAATACCCAGTTTTGGGGTTTTTATAAGGGTTAAACGCTACATATTTGTACTTTTGAAAAAGAAGAATTTGCTGTTTTAAGCCTTTTTGAAGGTGATGAAATCATAATCTACACTTCTAAAGAAGATTTTGCTGATTTAAACCTTTTCTAAAATGTTAAAATCTTAATTTGCACTTTTGAAAAAGAAGAATTTGCTGTTTTAATCTTTTTTTAAAATGCTGAAATCATAATTTGCTCTTTTCAAAAAGAAGAATTTGCTGCTTTAAATCTTTTTGGAAATGTTAAAATCATAATTTACACTTTTAAAAAAGACTAATTTGATGTTTTAAGCCTTTTTGAAAATGTTAAAATCATTATTTGAACTTTTAAAAAAGCTGATTTCCTGTTTTACGTCTTTTCAAAATCCTCAAATCCTACACCGCCTTCTTTTAAAACTCCTTTCCAAGCCCAGATTCAATGAAGTTATATTTGCAAGGCTCCTTATCTATTATCTGTAAAGCACGAATGTACATTAATGCTATGTATTACAGCTGAGATTTGCGTTGCGGTGAAAGAGCTCTGCCGCTGTATATACCTCGTACTTACATACATACAGGGAAAGATAAAGGACACAAATTGGTGAAAAACTTGTACAAGAGTTCATAGATCGACAAAACAGACGAGGACCTCCATAAGTCAAAGGAAAAGAAATGTTGAAATTCAAAAAAAAAAACTTTCATCACCAAAGTCCTGTGTAAACACATTTCATGCACCCTGACTCCTAACTTTGCTCTGACCATCTTTTCCGTCTTTCCCTAAGCCCTCACTCACGCTTCTGTCAATTAATCTGTAACTTTAGTAACCTGTCTACAAGTTAAGCTTTCTGCAAGTCCATAAAATGAATCCCAAGAACTCACTCGAAGAAACTTTACAATTCTGTGGACACTACGTTGCACTATACAACTTTATGGCAGGCCCTCAGTCTCAGTAGTTAGTCCCAAACCCAAACCCAGTCCATACATAATACATACCATCCGTAATTTGTACTATAAAGGTGTATCAGTATACAGTATAGACACCGACACCTCACCCAGCACTTTACCTAATAGCACTCCAGCATGGAAGTAAAGCAGTAAAAATTGGGGGAAAAGTTTAGTTTTTCATTATCGACAATGTTTTGCTTCACTTGAGTCATCAGTACAACAGGAAGAGGAACTCTAATCAAAATTACTTCGTGGCTTCGTGATTGAGTTTAAATTGTAAATGACACGTTACACCAGACACTGATTCATATGATTATTTCAATTTACAAAAGTTACCTGAACTACATATTCCTTTAAACAAAAAATCGGGCCAATCAATCAAATGAGATTCCAATCTACTATCCACTGATCTACTACTTTTGTATGAATACAGGCACAACAACGTACAATTTAAAAGGAACTATGTACATACCTACCTACCAGTACCAAGGATACGACTTTGTGTGAAATCTGGAAATCGTAATTTGAATTTAAATCGTTTCGTGATTATCGAAAAAAAAATTAGACCGCCCTGCATGTTAAGTGCATTCTAGTCTGCAATTGCCCGTTGAAATAATTACATGCTAAAGGCTGAGCAATACTGAGCATGCATTTAAAGGAAGGAAAACGCTACGCTTTACTTACTTCACAAGCAATAATTGCAAACAGAATTTGATTTTTTAATTTGGTAAACGTAGATGCATTTCTAGATACTCCGTCCTTCCTTTAACAAAGACATTAGAGGTGAAATTTAGCTTAAAAAGGTTTTAAATAACTAACAGTAGCGAAAAAAATACCTATCTACCTAGATTTAACTCATTATAAATAATAGCTCTTGCATTTCCAGGAACAATTATGACAGAAAAAAACGAAAAAGTGCACTGGAGGTTGTAATTATGCTTATTGTTAGGAAAACCTGCTTTGGCTTCCTTGTCAATTACAGAATTACAGATGAGCACCCAGAAATCCCGTGCAAGTTAAAATTGCATGGCTGTGCGCTCGATTCTTAACAATGTTTACTATATTTTTATTTTACTTTGCATAGAAGACGGGTGGGGAGTTTTGCCACTTTCGCAGACGGCCCTCATCCTTTATTAGCACTTTTGACTTTGCTGGCTCTTACAAAATTGCGTATGAACTATAATTACGCTTGGACTGCACACTACAGCTACACAGCTTTCAAAGTGCAGGCTAGGCCCAGCGGCTTCGAGGTGGTAATTATTGCACTTTTATTCAAATTCCTTTCAGGACAAAAAAAACTATATTTGCATATTATAAATTATTATAATTAGTCATTACTGAAGTCGCAGAGTAGACAGCAGTACCTGCTTTCTTGAATGTTTGAAGCACCTTTGCTTTATCGGCATAGGTTTTATTTATGATTATTACCTATTTGGATTATATATTGTTAAATCCTGATTGCACTTTTTCAAGAAAAGGCAAGGGTGCTTTTTTAATTCAAATTTAAATCCAAACCGTAACCAAAAAACAACCATCAGTCACCTTTGTTCTTGGAAAAGACGGCACGAAGGTAGGTAATACATGTTCTCTATAATCTATAGGCCAGCGTATCTTTACTCGGTAATTAAGTCATTAAAAAACAGCTAAAATTACTATAATTAGTTTTACATACTAAATTAAGTAAACAACGCGGAAAATATTCCAAGTACCTTCATTTATATTGCGCATTATTTAATTCTCAATGGTCAATTAGCATTCACCGGAAAAGGACGACGAGGAGGTAGGTGTAGAAAATTATCATAATTTATACAGATTAGTCTCCACCTCCATCAAAGTCAAAGCCAAAGCCAATACCAATAGTATATAATATACTCATTATATTATTGGGATTATTGAGGGTGCAAAAGGAATAGTTATTTGCATGCTTGGAGCATAAACAATAAATACTATGTACTACACGTGCTGTGCATCTTTTGCCTTTTGAAAAATCAAAAGTCAACGGTCTATCATCTACTACCTGCACAGTTCACAGTGGGCCATTGATAATTACAAAATTAAAATTAAGCTCTCTCATTATTCTTGCATTCTAGTCAGGGCGTCTTTAGTTAATTATTACATGAGTTATTATTATTTGCAAAAAACGCGTAGCACACAGTCAACAGTATACACATTTTCTGTCATCTATTCAAAGGCCACCTCTGCATCGACCATTTACCTTGTACGGGATTTGGCACACTCGAAGCCTCTTACAGACCGAACACACATCAAATAAATATTAATGATTGCTAATTTTTTACATTCATCTTACACTCAGCATAAAATTCAAATTTAAATCCCTACTTCAACTACAGACTGCAGGGCACATCTACAGATGACAGAGATTTTAATTTTAATGGTTATAGCTAAACTGTTAACGGGCAATGGGCAATGGGTAAAGTCAGTAGCACTAACAACTAATATAAGCAATAAATCTACAACAACGTCAGATGGTGGAAACTCTAATGAAACAGGTACAAACCTTAATGAAAGCCTCCCAAAGCAATAATATTGCAAACACTATAATTATGGAGGTACACAAAGTTGAAAGAAACACGACACGGCACAGAACTCTGCACTGCACTAAAAACTAACAACTGTTACACGCAGTTAGCAAAATAATTTAAATAAAAACACACGAGAGCAACGAGTTTATTTAAATTTTATTTTCCCTCCAATTTTTTCCACAGTTTAAGTATGTATTACTAAATAAATGAAGCCAGTGTTTCCAACTCCAACGGTCACTAAAAACTTGCACACTACTTCCAACGTTAGTTTCACTACTGGCACTACGCACTCACTTGCGGACAGTTCAATAATAAACTTGCGTTAAAATTCCCAATCAAAATCGCTGTAATAATCAGCAGCCCTCTTCTGTTGTATATAGTATAATCAAAACTTGTTTTGAAATCAAAAATCTAAAATATTTAAATAGTTTCACACATAAATATTGCTCGTTCGTAAGTACTGCCTTGTACTTTATCACGAAACACGTCAACACACTAAAAGCACCACTATCTTTAGAGACCCAACGCGAGACTGCAGGATGCGCAGAATATTTAGTACACACAAGTTACCCTTTGATTGTGTTTTTTTTGTTTATAGGACATGCAAAATTAGTTCAGCGCTATCAATACATATGGATATGTACACTGGATAAAGGATAACTGATACCGATAACATACTTTTGACTTGACGGTAGATTTAATTCAATAATATTCAAATAAATAACATTTAATGATAACGATTACGATTGTGACTGTGATGATAGGTCAAACTTTCAACTTTCAATCTGTCATCTCTGCTCGTCTAAAATCTCTAAAGCTATGTACCTATACACAAAAACAAAATTTAGAGAAAAATCCACAGGTCCAGTTTTCACTGGTTTTTTCACTGGTGGCAGTAAAGAAAATAAATTTGATCTGTGAAAAAGGGCTGATTTGTATGACTTTTTTTTTATTAGGGATTCCAAATCAGAAACCACGCACGCAAGAACAAGAAGACTAAAAGACAGGCCACGGACGACTAAGACACACTGCCAATGGCAAAGACACTACTGCACTGGAGTTAAAGTTAATGCACTGTGTAGAGATATGGCAAAATTAAGGCTATCAATCCCAATTGCCAATTGCCAATGAAAAGGAATGTCTAACTAGTAAGTAAGAGAGATCTGTAGCGTTAGAGTTTATTAGAATGAACTACTATACATATATATGAATACTATTTTATATAATTTATTTTTTTTTATATTATAGACTAGAGCTGTACAGCTACGTAGTATTTCACTGGGAGAAGACTTTCGGACCACGGCCACGCTTTAGATTCAACTAAGACTGACTCACTCACTCACTGACTAGCTAAATGCTAAGATGTAAAGATACAAATCAGAACGCTTAAGAGCTTCAATTCAACTTTTGTACGTAATAGTAGTTATTATCATCAAATTTTACGATTGAGAGTCAAGCTTGGTGTTGTACGTTCGCCCACGTTTGTGTATATGACAGACATTTATAGATGTGTGGTGTATAAGTATTAGACGTAGGTGCTTTAGAAATTAGGAGCCTTGCAATTATGACGGTAGACCATTTTGGCTTCGTAAACTGTTTTGAAAGGAGGCAATTCTGGATTTAAACATTTTGAAAAGGGATAAAATATTAAATAATAGCCTTTTCCAAAAGTTAATGCACAGAATGCACAGATAATGGTGTTAACATTTTGAAAAGGCCTAAAACAACAATAAATTGCCATTTTTCAAAAGTGTAATCATGATTTTAAGATCTTTAAAAAACAAAAACAAAAAATAGCAGTTTTCAAAGGTGCCAGTACAATTAACATTTTGAAAAAGAGCAAAACACGATATTTACACACTTATGTAAAAATCGTTCAGTTCGATGACGTCATAGTTGAAAAGTCCCTTAATTAGGTACATTGTTAGACTCGTCCTATAGGTCTAGCCCTTTGTTTTAGTTAATAGTTTCCTATACTTATTGTACGTGTACATATATATAGGCAATCAAAACAGAATATTACTAGTTATTCAAAACATACGTGCAAACAGTGCTATCTGTGCTTTTAAAAACCCTATCTCCTTAAAATGTGGTATTAACTTTTGACGCTTTTTCACAAAAAGATAATTTATTTTAATAATAAAATATATCAAATTTAACAGTGTAGTATTTTTGATTGTTTTGAGGCCAGGAGCGCAGATAGACCTTTATGGACTTGGTAATTCAATTTGAAAGCCGCTATATTTATGTATACAACCTATTCCAGAATTGTGGGTTATAGTTATGAGTACGTAATTATTACTCTACAATATATGTACCTAAATAGTAAGTTGCTCGACCCACACAAAAATGATTTGCTTCTTCCCTTGCAAATAAAATCTAATAGCTTGTACTGATCAACTGATCTCCTTACGGTACGGTGTCAAGTGTGTCCCTTGGCCTCTCAATAAAAACTAAATGCTCCTCAATTTCCCGCTCCACTTCAGCTATGTAATCCAACTCCAAGAATTTAATTCCGCTGACTACACACATTGATAATATACTAACTATACCTACTGAATAAGACGATGAAATGAAATTCAAATGGAAGTTGAACTGTGGAAATGGAGAGTCAAATCGAAAAACATGATCAACTCAAATCAAATCAAAAGTCAAAATCAAGAGTCAAAGGCAAAGGCAGTGCCAAGCCAAAAGTGTACGTGCCTTTGTAATGAATAGATAGAATTTACTACGAGATTAGGTATCTGCAGGGTACTGTATGTATGTACATGTAGTGGGTTTCTTTAGGAGATACTATCTGGCTATAGATTTGTGATTATATGCGATATGCCTATTAGGATTACATTATATAGCAGGAGTTCTTCTTCCAAAGTTTAATTGACACGGCTTTTCACTACTCAATGAATGAACAAAGGAAGATAGAACTCGTATAGGTACCTACCTACTCGTAACTGTTGGACCTCACTTTTAGCGATGACTACTACTGATACTGATATGATTACAAAACTACAACTACAGCTAAATTTACGATTACATGTGATGAGAGGGTAACGCAAAAAAAATCTATCTTCTTACGTGTTCACAGAGCTTATACAGACCTACCTATGTACTTTGGAGCTTGTTTCTCTGCCACTCGCTCTTGTTATCTCCCTCACGATGGTAATATGAACATGACGAGAAAAAAATAACAATGTAGAGAAATGCCTAAGGGTTACATTACATCTTCAGATTCAGATTCAGCCAAAGCAAAGTAAGGGTAAGTATACATACATACGTACAAATATTATTATTCCGTCTGAACGTTTAGAAGTACATTCTACATTTTAGCAAAAAGAAAAATACTCATTGTATTCTGTAGCTTGGGACGGACAGTGATACATCCATCAAATCTGATTCTATGCTACGCCACTACTAAATAGTAGGCTACAAGATCCACGCTTGCATAAACAAACTATTCGCAACTTAGCAAATTCCTATTTTTCTAATGTAGATTTATATAACCATGCTATCGCCAGTTGTCATTGCTGAAACGAAGCACGTTCTTCTTTGAATGCTTCAAAAGCATCTTTTAAAAAGACAGAAGGGGAAATCTCAAAAATCTCGAACAAATTATTGGGGCTTTTCAAAACTCCCTCTAAATAGGTACATTTAATTTTATGTTTTTATAACCATTAAACAGAATTTGTGCTAATTAATCGTGTTTAAAATCGTACGTTTTCAAAATTGAGGCGACAGCTGCGGCTTTTTAAATGGCAAGTGTATAGACGTCTATTCAAGTTTGTAATATTTTTCTGCTTTATAATGCTGGACGCTCTATTCGCTCCGTTCATCTCTATTCTGTGATTACAGATGATTTCTTCAAGTACTAAATTACATACGGACACATAAGGATACTGTAAGTGCCATGCCGATGCTGTCAATCTCTTAAATTTTATTACATCTTTGTTACAAAACGCTTACAGATACACAGTATGATGCCCCTACGCATATTATTCTTGCCTATATACATACATAGATGATATGCTTACATAAAAAAGCTAACTACTGTGCATCTCTTGAGTCATATAGGATCCGTTGTATGTCAAAGTCAAAGTGAAGTGATCTTGATGGTGATAATAATAATAATAACATAGTGTACATTCACAAGTCAATTATCTGTAAGTAGATCTGGTAGTTGAGACTATGCGATTTTAATCACATTAATACCAATAAACTAATAACAGTAATTTGTCTCAAGGTCGACATGAGAATTCCATGATTTACTTCACCAAACAATCATGACGGGCAACAGAAACCAGATCACAGGCAGAACTACATAGTAGAAGCCATTAAAGCACTTTAGTTGTATCCAAACTTTTAAGAAACTATAGTAGTAATAATTACATAGCTATAGCTATGTGCCTATAGCTCTGCGTGCAAACTCGCACTTGATTTGATCACCAAACACTTGAAACACTTATCTCATCAACTTTTCATAAGTGGTCAAATCTCCTATGTAACCTTAATAGGGACGGACGCTTCCTCAAAACGTCATATCCAACAAAGAACTGCCCCGTATAGTTACTTGCTGTGACGTACATACCTAGGTACATTTTTTCCTTCCCTATACAGAAACCTGCACTGTACCAAATCCCATCCCATTCGCATCGTAGTAGATTACATGGAGATTTAATCTGAATTTTTGCAACACTTCACAAACGGCGGCCGATTGAGGATATTTACTACGCGGCGAGACATGACATGATATGATATGATTTGACGGGGAGATTAAACAAAATCAAATCAATGACCATCAGTCATTTTTTTTATCATCATAATTATGTCGATATGGACAGTAGTGGCAGTGGCAGTGCAGTTATAAGCAAGTTTTGCATTTTACTTCCTTTACAACAAACCAAAGGTTAACTTACTTACTAGTTACTTAATCTTACCCAGCGCAGCGTCACTGTACTGCACTGCACTCTTTTATAGGGGCCTGTCCTTGAGCATGCCTCCGCAATTTCGGTAAAAGATTACTTACATTTTTTTCTAAAAGGAAGCACTTGGTGTCCAAATGCGCAAATTAAATTAATAAGCGCTTTGTTCTACATACATTAAAAGTGGGTTGTAAAGGCTTTGGCCAATGGACAACTAGAAGAATATAATACATGCATTAAAAGTTAAAACGGAGGAAATAAAATTGTGAAAATTCTATATCGGTTCGGTAAATTATAGCGTAGCTATTACCTATGTATTAATATTGTAAATTGGATCCGAAATTTGGCACAGAATCAAAAAGTAAAACGTGCCGGTATGAAGAAAGTAAAAAAGTTATTCGGCTTGTCAAACGTAAATCACCTGGTAATTTAACACGCCGCACTGTAAATGAAATCCACATTTTCTCCATGAGCACTTACTATTATTACTATTAGGCCAAAAGCTCTTTACTTTTAGCTATTTTTGGAACAGCCCGATGAAATTCAAAATAGAGTGTATGTACGTAGGTATGTATGTACCTAAGTAGCCAATTGCATATGTACATACCGTGTAGTATTCTGATTATTGTTTTTTCTCTATTTTATTCGTTATTTTGAATGCATAGACGAGCCACAGCGTCATTAAATTCTAGTTGTTTATTCAACTACCGCTATATTTTTGTTGAACTTGATAATGTCGCAATTAATATGAACATTTAGAGCCTCGATTGCTGAGCGTAGACGCAACAAGCAGCTTTTTTTAAAAAAAGACCGACAAATTCTTAACTGGTTGTTTTTTCTTTAACACTTAATCACTCTATTTGTATAATTATTGTAATCTGTTTGCGGAGCACCGGCTTCCTAACTGTAGTGTCTACTTAAAAACGCTCACAATGCAATTATGTACATACATACAGGATGTATTGGCAATTGGCACTAATGCAAAAAAAAATACTGAAGAATTCAATTCAATAAAAAAAATCGGAGGTCCCTACATACATACATACATGATCACAAAGCAGAGAAGTTACCATCACATGCCAGACCAACGAAAAGGTGAAAGACACTTTAATTGTACAATCGCATCCGAAACAAAGCCGTTTTTTATTGCCGACGATTAGAAGCTTGTATCCATCCACAATTTGCATTTTATCCTTTTTCCTCAAACAATAAACGGAATGCAAATGTATACATAAATGTGCAAACCCTTGATTTTTTATTTGGTCTAATGTGCAGATTTTTGTGCAAGTCTGCAAACTCTGTATAATTGCCTAATTTACTGCGACTTAATGTCCGCTCTATTACATTCACACCTGTTTCCTAACTACTGGTTTAACCTAGCCTAACCAGGCAGCGGAATAAATCCTTTACCCCCCCCCCCCTTTAAACCTTTTCTCCTACAAAGCGCAGCATAAACGTGTTAATTAGCATTTAAAGATGCAGATAATTGCATAGGCAACCATTTCCTTTTGCAATAGCGGCTATGGCATTGACTTTAAAGAGCCCAAATTGACCCAAGGTTGTACACCTTGCACTGCAATTTTGATACTTTTTGTAATATTTTTTTGCTAAATGAGCGGATTTAAATTAATTTATGAACCAACGGTACAAAAAACTTGTCATTGCATGGAGTGCAGTGCACATTTAAGTACGCACACTGAATGTTTCTCTTAAACGTGTGTAGGAACCTACCTAAGTACAGAAAAACCAACAGTAGTGAACCAATAAAATTATGAAAAAATAAATACGTATAATCTATAAAAATAAACATACCAACTAAAATCAACAACCTTGCTAAGCATATATAATGTATACTGAGTCTATAGTTAGTTAGGTAACCGTACTATTTAGCTAGTTATAGTCAGGGCTGCTGCTCCTGCTGTTTTTTTTTTCTGTTTACGTTTCCATTCTACTACTTCTGTTTGAAGTCACTTTCCTGGCCGCCAACCAAGTACATATGTAGGATCCATAGAAATTAAAAGTAGTAGTGATCTGTATACCTATAATTATGTGCAAATATGTAGGGGCTAGCTGCCTATAACCACATCTGCCCATATTTTGTATAAAGGGAAGCAAATATCTGTTCTAGCAAAAGCATTTGTGCACTGTGCAGTTCAGTGGCAGAAAAACACGTGCTTGCCCTTACACCTGTGCAGTCTTTTTATCCAGTTCATTCCATTCAAAGTTGAGTTCAGAGAGCCTTCAGTCACCCCACTATTCAAAAGTGCGAATATTTACATTGCATTTGAATTCGAATCTCTGAAGGCAAGCCAAGAAGACGGCTGCGGATAGCAAAAGAGCATATTTTTTTTAGCTTCAGCTCCAGCACACAATTATTAGATCTGACAATAAAGTGAGTTTTTTTTAGCAATTTCTGTGAACATATGTGGAGTAACAGATGCACTATATTATGCACAGTTTTAGTATATGCAAGTATTTAGTATTATAGCCTATAGCAATATGTAACTATACTATAAAAACTGTATAGGAGCAGCACGTGTGCGTTCAATCATGTAATAAATCCTAACGCTACTGGAGATAGCAGAATGCCGATAGAGAAAGAGTAGCTACATAGACAGGACAGAACAATATACCGACACCGACAAAGTTTAATTAGCTCGTTATACTATTACTGTATATGATTACATTACCTTACACACACCATTTTTTATTTTCAACATTCTATAAGGATAAGTTCAACTGCTACATTGCAGTGTTTAGGCAATCTCTACTAATTCGCAGTATAATAGAATCTGCTTTTTTTTCTGTTTTTCTGTTCTTGAATGCTCTTTTCGTATTACCTTTCCTGCTTAAAGACTTACAATTAGTAAATACAATATCTGTACAGAAACAGATAAGTATCTGCTTTAAAATAGTTTAAAATACTACAAACAACCTAACGAGCTCCATTTAATGTCCTAATGATCCAATCAAAATTCTGTTAGCTACTTACACATAAATGCTCCATATGTTTACTATATAATAGGAAGGTCGTGGTCATAATGGGTAGTACATTATTATAGATTTTGTAAATTAATTACAGATTTCATTGTAGATAAGGTTGATGGATTAAAATTAGTTTTCTTTTCTGGTTCATTACTACTGTGGGTAAGCATCGTAGCTGTACGTTGTAGATTGCAGGAATTTGGAATGGAATAAAAAATAGTCAAGAATATGCGGCTACTACTGCAGTTCTGCACTGATGTAATAATAATTATTGCAAAATTGTATAATGAGATACGATTATACCTTCACTCTGTAGAAACAGAAACAGGATACAGGAATAGACGGCTGTTCGCAATAAGATCTTACAAAGGGAATTATTGTTGTTTAAATTGGAAATTCACAACGATCGTAGGCCACACTTGATTTGTTTGCGCAGTTATAAGTATAAGGCTATGGTACTTGTAATTATTTTGTATGCTGCACACGGCTGAGTAACTTTGAAATTCAGACGAGTTGAATAATTGTTTGTAATCAAATATCGCACAAGTCTACAGTCATTATAGAATAGACACTATAAGCTTCACCATTCAAATTTTTCGTGTATAGCTTGAATAGCTTTTAATAAATAGTGTGCATATTTGTATGGTAAGAGATGGATCTGTATAGTTGGTACCGGTACGTAATAATCCGTAGAATTACGAATAAGCGTTTGTGACACTCGATTTCCAAAATCTATTAAAAGGAACCCTTAAACCAACACAAGGAAACTAAACACAACAAAACAGAAGAGCACTGACACTATGTACAGTCAAATGAACTTTCGGTTTCCTCTATTTTTCTCACACATGATTTACCTTCTCATTATAATGAGTAGAAAAAAAACGAGCACAGTTGAACCTCAAAGTCGAGCTCAATCCCTCACGTGCCTAATGGTACATGGCACATGGTCCCGTCCAACAAACACACACAGACACACACAATTCCCACTATTATTGCAATGCGTTGGCATGGCCGAAAGAAAAATTGATACTGGCTCTAAAAAGAAAATCTAACTATCGTTTTAAGCTGACATGATGAGATTTCCATTTCCATCTCCATGTCACCTCGAGATTGCATTGAACCGTTCACATACTATCCAAGTAAATACTACGCCTGTAGAGATATTTGTAAGCCAATGCTATGGATAAATCTTGCTTGTTAACTAAAGGAAGTCACGAAGGAGCAGAGCAGAAGAGGGGTAGAAAAAAAATGAGCTGAAACGTGGAAGGTTTTGCAGCCAGTCATTCCGTCCATAGGAAAGATGGAAATGAAACTAAAACTGTGATGCTAAAACTAATCGTGGTAAAACTTTGAAGATCTCAAGATCAACTGGAGTGCATGCACACAGGGAAGATGTAGCATGTAAGGAGATGGAAGACGAACCACCGTCGATCAGCTATATTTAACCCGACTTGGTTGACTTTTTCTTCCCTTCACGCTTTTCCTCCTACATTGGAGTACAACTACAACACACTACTTCCTCACCATCACCAAAAATCCAGATCAAGCCAAAACCAAAGTCAAAGTCGGCAGTGTAGTTAGTTAGGTAGGTGCCTATATATACCTATGTATATGTAGACTGTGCTTATTGTTGGTTTTTGTAAATTAGAATTTCCTTGGGTTTTGTGAATAGTGTGCGTGAGTATGGGTGGAAGTGGAAATGGAAAAGCCCTAGTCATATATCTTACGGATCTAATTCTAATAAATACACCTCCAAAACACTACCAAGAGCACAGCATAGCGTTGCATTGCATTGCATTGCATTACCAAAACCGAGATTTGTCTGCTCCCTCAAATCTTTTTCTTTCCCTTCTACATACAGATAACCTACGAACAAATCCTGCCACATCCCGCCAGACCAGACCAGGATATTAGGATACCTTCCATTTTTTGCTGGGGCTTTATTGCTTACTCCCATTTTTGCCACACGACGAGTTCCTGTACATAACTTACAAATAGAAATTTGAAACTTGTACGTATATGTAAAAAGAGCAACAACAAAAAATA
>JAQFZC010004028.1:0-17113 GCA_034695205.1 Dicyrtoma fusca | reverse complement strand
TATGGGACTGGGTGTATGGGACTGGGTGTATGGGACTGGGTGTATGGGACTGGGTGTATGGGACTGGGTGTATGGGACTGGGTGTATGGGAGAGGCAGAGGAGTGAGGCATGGGGACGGCTGGAAAGTCCATTCAAGTCCTCTGCAACTGGAATCAATCTAGGAAGGGCTCGTCGCATGTCTGGAGATTAGGAGTGGGAACTGGTTCACTCATGTTTTATCATGTTTTATGGTTGGAAGGAGATGAGTGCGGGGAGTGCGGGCAGTGGGCTCTCATGCTGCTTCACTGGCTTTCTGCACAGTTGCTGTCTCCCATCTCCCATCGCCTTCCCAACACCAATAATATCTCCATTCATTTCCCCAGCTTTCCTCTCTCTTTTCCCTCCAACCCACCAACACGCTCTCTTTCTCGGCCGGAGGTCAATTCTACCGCTTCTGCCACGTAGGTCAAGTCCGGTCATTAATTCATTGAGCAGAGAAATCAGGTTTCGCTTTTCTTTCTTCTTTTCAACCCACTGCACTCTATTTAATGGGATCTCTCGGGCTTTTTTTCCAAAGAGAGTAGAATGCGGGAAATGGTCTTTTTAGCTTCCAGTTGTATACAGGACCTTTCACAATTTCCCGGATGTATGCACTGGATTCTATTCTAACTGTCCTATGGGAGAATCCTGGCACGTGCTTTTCAATTTGAAACTCTGTGCGATAGTCTAAAGGATGTATTTTACCTTGGAATTAATCTCAGAGTGCCGCAACTTGGCTCCTTGACAGCGCAATGGTGCGCATGCGCCAAATGCTGTGTCTCAGCCTAATGTAAAGGCAGTTGGACAGAGGCTTTACTATTTTTCAAAATGTCTCCAGCTAGGTATGACTCCAGGAGGTAAAATGAGCCTCATTTCAAACAACTTATCCTCTACAACCACTTCTATTGCTCATTTTGGTTGCCATGAGATGCATCAGCGTTTGAAGGGCGCAGACAGGATGTTTGAAAATGTGACGTATTTTGAGAAAGGAAATAGTGCAAACTAGTAGAAGTTAAAATGGCGTGTGGATGCGAGTGCGTGCAGTGTGAGAGATGGAATTAAAATAGATTGTATTTGGAAGGGAGTGGAATGGATTTCAATGAGACTGTTGGACATGCCTTGTTCGAGGAGGGTAGAGATTGGGGGGGGGGCGATAGTGCTAATGATCGTAATGAGTGGATGGTGACCTGGTGCTCCTGAGTGTCTGGAAGATGTCGGGAGACTCCTCGATGACGACCTTGTCGTTGACTAGAAGGTCCGTGTAGTCGTAGTCGAGGGCGGAGTTGAGTGTGAAGGAGGAGTGACTGTGGGCGGAGACGAGCCTGGCTCCGCCCCCTGAAGCCCCCCGCGGCCCTCCCACGCCCGGCGGCGACCCCCCTCCCAACTTCCCCTCAGCTGTTCTCCAGCTCGTCATGGGCTGGCTGATGGTGTGGTGGGGGACGGAGGGGGAGGAGTGTATTGGGTTGGGGGCGCGGTTCCTCGGAGGAAGACTGGGGGGCGTTCCGTCCTCTTCCCAGCGACCTTTCCCCGCGAACTTCCCCAGAGGGTGGCTCCCTAGACTAGCGTTGGACCTGCACGTGGTCCGCTCGAACATCTCACGCACGCGCCGCACGTCCCCCACTTCCCCCGTCCCAGTGTCGCCCCCTCTGTGGAGAGGGGGAGAGGGCTGTTCTGTGACCGAGCCGCTGCTCTCACTGTAAGGCAAATAAAAAATCTTAGACTTGTTTTGAGTACGGAGGGGAGGAATTTGAGTGAGGTGAAGGTAAAGTATGTGGAAGGACAGATGAGGTGATTGGATGGAGTGCCATGCATTCTGAGGAGGGCCGTTGTTGGACCACGTGTGTAGATGTTTCTTGTAGAATGGAAGTGTGCTGGTGAGGAAAAGTAAAGAGTGCGTTTGGTAGTTCCTCGTGAGGTGAGTTAGTTGGATGGTAACCTGTAGTCCTGAGTGGAGGAGGCGATGGAGTGGACGTCGTCGTGTGCGTCTGCGACTGCGTAGGTGTGGGGGTCGGTGAGGGGGGACGAGGGCGGGGAGGATGGGTGGGAGGATGGAGGGGAGGGGCGTGAGGTGGGGTGGATGGGTGGGCGTGTCCAGTGTTCGTCCAGGTCGTCGTCGTCTGTCTTGGTTTCAGTGGTGGTGGTGTCGAGGAAGATGGAGTGGTTGGGAGGTGGGGGCGGGTGGTGGTGGCGGGTTGAGCTGGCGTCTGCGCAGGTCTTGTCAGTGTGAGTGTGGAAGATGTGTTGGCGGGTGTCGTTGTGGTCGGTGAGGGCGAGGAAGTTGGGAGACTCGAGGATTTCCCGCCGACTCACGCGACTGCGTCGTCCGTTACTACACAAGTGAAGGGCTGTGAGCAAGATTGAAATGTTGGCGGCGGTGCGTAAATACAGTGGAGACGTGCTCTTCCTTGGCTGGGTGGGTGTAGCGAGTGTCCACTGTATTCACGTCATTTCCTTCCCCAAATATGCGCTTATAAATACGACTTAGTTTAGAAAAATATGCGGACTGCATCCCACTTACTCGATTTCCTGTGGATGACTGAGTGGTGCTTGTGGGGATGTTGGGGTGCCTTGGGTCCATTGAGCCTTGGTGCCGTGGTCCTTGTGACTGGAGCGGAACTCGTCCCAGTGCACGAGGGACGTGTCCATGTCTCTGTAAAGCATACAAGACGGGTGATGAATAGTGTGGGGGTGAGGGGGTGGTGCATGGGCTGAGATGTGGGTGGCTTACGATAAGTGGAGGGTGTAGTCGAAGGAGGAGTAGTTGGAGTCGGAGGGGGGGAGGTGGGGGCAGAGGTGGCGGTGGGCGGGGAAGTCGAGGAGGCTGTCCACGCTCAGCTCGTCCGCTTCCTTCTCCTCCGCCAAGATACGGACAGAGTCCAAGGAGTCCTGGAGCAATCAAATGAGTCAAAACTACATACGTCCTAGCCTCAGCTAGTGGAACCATCCCATTTAATTAATTAATTAATTAATTGACTAGTCCGAGAATTAATTTAAAACAATGGATCAAGTTACCAAGTAGGAGGTGAAGTGAGTGTCCTCTTCGAAAATCACTTCCAGTGAGAATCCCCGTCGCAAGCGGCCCCGACCCATCCCATGTCAGCAGACGGAGAGACCAGCCCCGACCAGCGCTTCCTCCACGCCTTCCCACCGCCTCCTCCACGCGCCTCCAGTCGCCCTTCACGCGCCTCCACGCGCCTCCAGTCGCTCTCCACGCCGCCCCTCCTGCCCAAAGAAAGAGTCTACTTACTATTAGTGATGGAAGTTAAATGAGCACAAGAATGTTTCCAGAATAAATCAACTCCGTGGACTGCAGGAGAATTATTGACTCGTAGCCATTTGAGCTGAGGCCCCGTAGAAATACTAGTTTTGCTCCAACCCGCCATCCCCTTGACGCATATTAATTACTAGACGCTGTCTCCCAGTGCAGAGTAGCTCTGTCTTCGTAGATGAAAAATCAGCTCAATCCTCGTATTTACAATCGGAGATTAAAACTGGAGTCCCAGAATGTCAAGTGCCGTGTCTGGTTAAGTGGGAAATAGAGGAAAGAAACTCGTTCCTGTCTTAATGTATAGAGTGGCTCAAGTCCGTGGACACTACCCGCAATATGGGGACAATGGGGAGTGGACCCAAACCGGATTGGAACAGTTTCCGGTTTCACTCTCAGTGTGCTATTGTAAATAGGGCTCTGTAACTCATGTAGCATGCTAGTTCCTTCTTTGTTTTCAACATTTGCGCCAAGATTGGCGCCATGGCAGTTGTTGTTGTGCATGGAAGGGGGAAGGAGAGTGAAGGCTTTGGCTTTTCTAATGGGATGCATGCGGAATAATAATAATAATGCGGATGGATGGATGGGTGGGAAAAAGTTTAATTGTTTTCAAAATCTCATCTGTGCTGGGACTAAAAATAAAGCTGAGGCCGAGCTGCGAAAGAGTTGAAACTCTCCGACCACTTGACTTCTTTTATCACCTTTATCATTTTCCTCATTTATTATGAGCATTTTTATCATGAAGAGACTGAGGGCAAGTAAGGCTGTTGCCTTTTGAGTCAATTCACTCTTTGAGTCCATTGCAGCCGGGGATTTTAATTCATTCCGTGGCGAGAAGGCGGCCGGAGTTCTAAAAGGGACGCTCAAATGAGTAGAGAGCGCATTTTGGGCATTTTCCGCATTTTGCGCTTTTTCAGAAATACTGGCCGAGCTCTGTGAATCCCTCATTTTGCGTCTCCGTGGTTTGGTTTGTGTGTGGATCGGAGTGGTTGGAGTAGTTAATGGATGGATGGCTCAGCTCCGCTCACTTGCTTTCTCACATTCTACTTTGTTATTATTTTTATTATTTTTTACGAGCATTCCTCCAATTGTTGTTGTTATTATTGTTGGCGGATGCAGGCCTTTGGACGCGTCTCACTTTTATTGCTCCCTCGTCACGCTCCACGCACTCCAATAATAACTCGCTCCCATTCACTCGCACTTACCTCTTCCTCCCGGGGCTCAGCCACAAACTACCTCGCAAACCCCCCACCACCCTCCTTCCCACTCTCCGCACCATCCAAAGCCCACTTGCGAGAAGGCCTTTTCTAAACGTACCCCACTAGTTATTAATTCCATTTTGAATCCATTCCTCTGCCCTACTTTCCTCTCGCGACCAACTTAATCAACAGATAATATTCCTCTACCTTCCCCACCCTCCCTCACAATTAAAAGTGCCTCGTTTTTGGGTAATTCTGCGACTGGGAATTGCTTGTAGATTCTCAGTCTTAATGCAGGCAGTGGGATGTGATGAAAACCTAGACTTAAATAAATCCCTTGCATTAATGGGAGAAAATGTGAGATGGTTAAATTGATTGGGAATAGAGTGGGTGTTGGAAATCTAATTGTAAAGATGTGACACCTCTGGTCGGGTGCATTGGGATGTTCTTCTGCTGTGGAAGGTGGTCTTGAGAGGGGAAATAAAATGAAAGTGAAATGCGGGATGAAAGGCTGGTTGAATGGCGGGAAATGGAGGAAATGCTAATGCGACTAATGCGAGTAGAAATGGGAAGATTGGGAATGCAAGTTATGGAAGGGGCATTTACGGCATTTCCCTTCACATTTCCCACCTAAGTGGGCCATGGGGGACGCTCGCAAAAGTTTCTAGTTTTGACATTTGTTTATTTAGTTTGTGTGCCGCATTGAGTTGAGTGTTTGTAATTTGTGGACGGCCCTGCCTTGGACATTGGCTGGGAGGTTTCCTTTAGTTTGTGGACCATGCTTCCCGGATGTCAGCCACACTTTCAAAGAGTCTTTCTTTCCATTTCCGCTCCTCAACTCCATCTCCCTTCCGCATCCCATCATCCCACGCACTCCACGCTAACTCACCTTAGGGGCCTCCACAAATTACCCTCAACCCTACTTGCCCCGCACTCCCATTCAGGGCAAGGCTCGGATTGAGATTTTCAGGTAGTTTCTGGACGGCCCCCAAGTACGTTTGTCCGCTGTCCTTTGTCGGCCAAATGATTCTTGAAATGATTCTTGAAATGATTCTTCCCTTGAACTATTGGGATAAGCAAATGTGACTGCCAAGAGTGCAAACTGTCCCAAGTGGAGGCAGGACGGTGTCATTGAATGCACTGCCACTGGACACCGTGCGCTTCCATACGCAAGGCTTATTTTTAGTCTCATGGGCCGTGACTTGTTAGGTGAGAAAAGAAGCCTTGCCCAATTCCTCGTCCAACTGGCCTACTATTGCCACCCTCTTGACGTCATTCCAAGACCATTTATTGCCACTTGCACTTGTTACACTTGTGAAATGTCCCTTTTGCGCCTTAGGAAATCCTAATGAGCTCTTACGCAGGAGACAGAAAGTGCTTGAGCTAAATGAGATGTGTGAGGTTGGTGGGTTCATTAGCTTTTCCTTGCGTAATTCCCTTTGCAATAATTCTTGGTTTGGGACATAAACTGATACGGAGGCAATTAGAGGATCTCAAGTCTCCCAGTCATTAAGTCTGTCGCCAATTAATTATCCAAGCAAAGATAGCCAGCAAGGCGAGGCTTAATTAGTGAACCTTCCAACCAGTCCATTCCCTGCCTCTCAGGGGGAACCTCCACAAACTACCTCGCAAGACCAGCCTACAGGCAGTGGACAAGTTGTCAAGACTCCAATATGCCCTTTTCTCTCATTTTAGAAACGTCAGACCTGGGCACATATGAGCTTATGCCTTTTAAAAATAAGGCTGAGAGGGAGTTTGTGAGGAGGCCCTACCTCACAGTTATAAGTGAGGTAGTTTTGAGTAGTTTGGAGTAGTTTTGAGGGAGCAGAGGCCGGCGACCGATCAACCCACACCAAGTGCCATTTCAGCTTTAATAAGTTTTTCCTTTGATTCCCGAATTGCGCAATGCTTTCCACTCGCCTTTCTGCCGCAATCGTCTTTCTTTCTTGATTTCCTTTTCCTTGCAAATATTCCCCCCATTCCCTCCTTCACTGTCCATCTCCGGCCTCCGTCCACCGAGCACCAAAAGCCCCGTCGCCCACAATTAATAACACATCTCCATCCTATCACTCCACAAACTATCACCTCACAACTTTTCACCTCACGCAAACATGCCAGTTGAAAAAGTGCAAAGTGTAGGAGGACGGAATGAGCATTCCCTTCACCTTCACCATGTCTGTATGCCTACGTGTTTCCTAGGTGATTGTTGTAGGGCAGGTGTCAAATTTAAATCAAATGCTGCCCGGGACACTTCCACGCAACTCCTCTGCTCAGCCCTACTCAGCCCTACTTTGTGCCACTGTCCGCTGACCTTTTAAGCAGCATGCCAATGAGACAGGTTGTGACAAATCCATCCAAGTGACCAACATCCCATCTCCACTTCCGTCCTTCCTTCCCCCAAATACTCCCGTTGTCCGCTTTCAAATGTGTCAAAATTAGCTTGAGCACTCTTTCAAAGGCGTACTTGTAGTCCTAGAGAGGTTGAAAATCTAGTGAAATCTAGTCGTGTATTTTTTTAAAACTTTTGAAAGGATAATTTGAATGATTGCCGTGGGATATGTGAACTGCGTGAGTAGTGTGCGTGGTGGAAGGATTTGGGGATTGAGTTGGAGAACTGGACGCCCTGCATGTCCCTGCCTGTCTCCTGTACAAAATAAAACTCTAAAAATACTCCAAGTGCTTGCCTTGAAAATAGAAAGAATTCCTGGGAAGTTGTGGGAAGGTCAGTGTTCTCGTCCCACTCAAGTCCCACTCTTGGCCATTCTGGCCACTCTTTACAACCCTGTCCGCGCTATCATCTCCCTTCCCTCAAACCCAGTGGAAAAAGAGTTTTTGAAAATGATGGGAAAGTTGAGAATGGGGGAAGCGAGCAAGTATGATGTGGAGTGATTGGCTGGAGGACCAAGATGTAATCTCCGCTCCAACTCCAAACTATCGCCATCCTCTAATTAGCAAATCAATGAAGGACAGGATGCAACTTTTCACAAACTTGTCAACTTTCTTACCTCCGTCTCCAGTTTCAGTTGTACTTGGGCCAAAACTTTTCCCTCGTCCTCCAAGGAAAGCTCACTTGTAATCCTGTAAACCGAAATTGTGAGGAATGGAAATCCCCTCCACTTTCTCTGCGAGCAATTCTGCGAGCAATTAATGAGAGATTTAAAAGGAAGAGAAGTGGAATTGGTGGTTGAACAAGTTGTGAGGTGGAGCACTTGTGGGCTGATTGGGACCCAATTTCCTTGTTGACAGTCTCAAGTTGCGGCGAGAATAAAAAGTGTAAAAGTCTAGTCAAGACTGAAAGGACAGAGAAGGAGTGTTGGTCGGCTGCGAAGAAACGAGGAACTGACGTCCTGCCTCACAGACTGGACAGAGCCACAACTCAAAACTCACCCCCTCACCCTTCACCCCTCACCCCCTCACCCCCACTGTCCAGTCTAATAAGCAACACTCACTCATCTCCACACGCAATTAAACAAACTCACTACACACTCCGCTGCTGGGGCTGTCCACAAATCACCTTCCCCCTTTCTCATTTTCACACATCATCCACCCTGCCCTACCTTCCCAAATAGTCAAACATCTTTTCCAACCTTTTTATTTATAGTTTTCACATTTTTTAAAATTATTGTTTCTGGTTTTTTTTAAGTATTACTTACGTGTTTTCAACGAAAATATTCATTTCTTTTTGTCATCGTTTTGAGAGAGGGAATTTGAGGTGTGCACACTTTTGGAAAGCATGTTATAGTCGTATTCCCACTTGTGAATGGGCTAAACGGTCTTGGTTCGCATTTGTCCAGACTAGATTAAATGGATTCCGCTCTTGCGTAGGTCAGTTATGCAGAGCTTGCTTTCCCCACAAATAAACCCTCTTCTCTGTCCAGGACCCTCTCACAAAGGACAGCAAGTCTGGAGAAGCAACCATTGACATGACTGTCTTAAATAGAAAATGGGCAAGTTAATCCGTAAAGGTACTGCGGATGTCGGGTAGTGAGGGGGGTAGGGCAGTTGGGGTAGTGACATTGTAATTAAGCGGAGCTCGGTTCTCCGATGACGAAGACAGGCATGTGGGGAGGCTGTCAAATATGACAAGTGGAATTGACAAGTGGAATTGACAAGTGGAATTGACAAGTAGGATTCTTGGGAAGTGAAGGAGTGTGAGGAAGAGCAGGAGGGAAGTGTGTGGAATGCATCGAGTTTGAAAATGTGGGCAAGGAGCGGAGTGCCATCCTATAATTGAGCGTCCCATTGGGAGCATCCTTCAAGTTGAAGGTCGTGAGAATAATTAATTAAAAGCTGGTGAGAGTGACGGAAGAGCAAGATGGCTAGTTCTAGTGACAAATGGATGAAGGAGTGAGGCTGGGGAAATTGGGGAAGGAGAAAGAAACCCTGAGTGCACCCTGAGGCCCTCTCAGTTGAGCCTTTGGATTTTAATCTTGGAGTATTTATTTCCCATTATTTCTCTTGTTGAATGAGTGTCGGGAGCGAGTGACTCATTGGGAGTGTCATTTGGCTTGTGTGAGCTCTGTTGAGGAAGATGCTGTCCAGGTGGACTGCGGTGGACTCTGGAGGACTCTGGGATCAAGATGCGTTTTCGTTTCTTGTCAAAGTGTTCGAGTGGAGATTGGATGCGGAGATGCGGAGACGCACTGAGCGGAACGACTTGAAAACCCATTTGCCCATTTATTTCCTATACTCCACTTACGTCCATTTATGAGTCTTTCCTTCCATCGCCCACTCATTCAGTTTTCCTTTAGTTTAACACTTGTACGAGTCTTTGGTGGCGATGGAGGCGAAGCGAAGCAACTCTTTCTCTCTCGTCCCTTGCCTCAATTAATGAGTGGACTCAAGTGTGCTTCTTTGCTTGTTGCTTCTGTTGCTTGTTTGTGGGGGAATTGGGCGAAGAGGGCGACGAGGGAGCCTTGGGTGCTTTTGCGTCTTGGGACAGAGTGGAAGAGTGTCGAGTCCAGCAGAGTGTGAATGTCGTGTGTAGTCTGAGTGGAGAGAGATTTTCCACTTTGGGATTTGTGGGGGAAATTAATATCTAATTAATCAGAGCGAGGCGAATGCGCCAGTAGCCACCCACGCCTCTCTCTCTCCCTCCCTCCCTCTCTCCCTCCCTCTCTCTCCCTCTTATCACTCCTGCATCAACCATCAGCAGCATTTATTCTATTTTATTACATTTTATTATCATTATCTCAGCCACGAACTACGCGGACAGACTTGACCCTTTTTTATTTCCCAGAGGGATCCGAATAGTCCACTGCGTTTATCCCACCCCCGAGTAACCATCCGCACGTCCCACTCCCCCCTCCCCCGCCCCCACTTCCCCCCACTCCCCTCTTCCAATAGTTCCATCTACCATCGCTCTCATTCTATAGTTTTCCTTGCAGCAGAGTGCACATTCCAACCCTGCGCTGCCTCCACTCTCAAGTCCTCCGTATTTTATTCCCTCGAGTCCCCATTTCCCCGTTTCCCCGTTTCCCCATCTTACACGGGCCTCGAAGCTCAGTTGACCTTCTGCTTTCCAAAGCCTCCTACCCCAAGGGCGCCACCAACATGTCCATTCCTCGACCACACAAACTCATCGCAGTTCACCACTCTCACACAAGACACACGTAAATGGACGCTACCATTAGTTTTCCACCACGCCCAGTTCTTAACCGTTTAAATTACAAGTCTACAAGTCTGAGATGCTTGGATATGAACACACTTTCTCAAAGATTCATTTTACAAATTAATTCCTGATTTAACAATTAACACACTTAATTTACATCCAAGTACTTAATTCCAGAGTTAGCAGTCCATTTACAAAACAATCATTAGATCAAAGAGCAGACTTTGAAAGTGTCAGCTTAAGATTAGAGAGCCTCTATTACCGCATCCTCAACGGGGCGGAAGTGTCAGTCTTAGATGTGAGAGGGTGCTCATAAATTGATTCTAGGAAAAAATGTTCCCAAAAAAGAAGGACGATGAAAAAATGTTCCCGGAAAGAAAGTTCCCAAGCGCAAAATATTCCCACGTGCAAGAGAGAAAGACAAACTTTATTAACAGATATAACATCATTCTATAAGAATCCTTTGTAAGCATTCAAAAAATCAACACTACATATTATTCTAATTGCCTTGCTTTATTTCCCTATATTAGAATTACTTAAAAAAGATGCTCACAATCAGATTCGAAAAATATTTGCATCTACTTATTGCCATTGAGCTACCTCACACATGGAATGGGCAGCCAACTGTATTTGTAACTACATAACTTTTAGTAATGCAATATTTAAAGCGGAGTAAAGATGATTGCTGAAATGCAACTTGATCTTTATTACCATTTGTAATCCAGCTGCCGGCATTGGCAGGTCAACCAGTTTTCAACTAATTAAAGTCGGAGGAAAAGAGTTTTTCATTCAAGTACATGTAACCATTAAATATTATTAGATCTTAACTTGGCCGCAGCGGATATTGTTTTTAGTTTAGTATACTTACGACTTTTACATTGTTAAACATTTTATAACGATATAGTCATAGTGGACGTCAGCCATTTTTTTATATATATTTTAAAAAGTGTATAATCTTTTATGCAATTCTTTTGTATTTTTAATTAAACCACTCTATGTAAACCATGTATGAAAATATAATCGTATTACTTTTAACATCACATTTATACATTATTTCTGTAATCTGTGCATCTAAATGTTTAAGCGCTTTTAATTCATGAGCAGAGAGTAGTTATGATTTTGTGGAATGCAATGCAAGGACGTTGCAATTATATTTGCTGAACGGACTGCGGACTCATGTCTCATTTTTTTGTGACCCACACATGTCTGTTTTCGCACTTGGAACATTTTTTCCTGCTTGTTGGTTGGGAGTATTTTTTCCGGGAACATTTATTCATCGTCTTGAATTTTTGGGAACATTTTCTCCGTTTACCCATAAATTACCTTTTTTCCTACAACTTTAGCCATTTCCATTGAACTAAACTCGATGAGAACTGGAAGGATAGTTTGTGCAGACCCCCCGGACTCAGCGCCTGCTTCCCAAATTCCATCCTCTAAATCTTCCCACCAATCGCCACAGACGCTATTCTCGACCCCACAAATAATTTCCAGCGCGTCCCACCCTCGTCGTCTCCACTTTAACACACTGTCCTTTCTGGATTTAGCCCCCGCATTCTGTATTGTATTGAAGGATACTTTTCCCTATGGCGGCATTCTGTAATAATTGTTTTTTAAAAATTGAAAGCTGCTCTTGATTTAATCCGGGAGAAGGTTGAATTTTTGATATTAAATGTGAAAGAATGGTGTTTTGGGATGATAGCTAAGTGTGGGAAGGACCGGGAGTTTTGTTTGGAAAATAGGATGCTGAAGGGAGTCATTTTTCCTGGTAGTTTGTATTTTGGTTTAGTTGTCTTTTAGCCTGGTTGCATTATTGTGAGATTCTTATTGTGGAAGTGAAAAGTGTGGTTGGTTCATGGCATCAAATGGTGGAGTATTGGGGTGAGAGATGGGGTTAATTGGAGGGTGGGTGGTTAGTGAAGTGGTTCGTAGATGTGAAGGGTGCGATGGCGGCCATGGTTAATTATTGGTTGCATCCGTCATGCTCCTATTTTCACTATTTTCTCGTCATCCATCGGCCTCGAGTGAGGCTTTGAGAAAGAGTGTCTTCTCAAGGCCACCTGGGCTCACCACCCACTACTAAATAGTACTAAATAAATACAAGATGATGCATGATTTAACAAAATGGAGATTAACTTGTGTCTTTGATTTGTTTTTGTGGGATTAGGTGGTGGAGGTGGTGGAGGGGGAGGGGATGGGGGGAGCGAGGGGACGGGGGAGAGCGTGGACGTGGTGTATTTTCGTGGCCTTCCTCAGTTCACGGTTCCGTTGCCGTCGCGTCGCGAGAGCTGCCGGTTCATCGTCAAGCCACTAAGCAACACTGTCGGCGACCTCCTGGACATGATTCGACTGGAGGACCGAGGAGTGGACCGCGTCGCCCTGCTCTCCACCAGTCAGCAACTCCAAGCTTTTATGCACTTGATTCTAAGAATATAGAAGCTAAGAATAAAGTAGCCAATGAAAGTATTCAATGTGACTGTCTGTTTCAGAGGACGGCGTTCGGATCGGAGCTTCGAACACGATTGAGATGCTCATGGAGGAGGACTTTGACCTGGTCATCAACGACAAGATGTACAGAGTGATCACTCCGCCGCAGGAGAAGCCCTCGCCGGTATTGTGTAATAATAAAAGTGCAGTGTGTTTTTGGGACGGGAGAGTGACGATGGTGTTTGTGTTGCAGGAGGAGATCGAGCGGCTGTCGTCGGTGCGGAATCTGGTGGGTCAGCTGTACGCGGCGCTCAACGTGGACGAGCACCAGCTGCGCGTGGAGCGGGAGATGCTGGAGGAGTTGGAGAAGCTGCAGTTGGAGGTGGAGCCGCTGGAGAAGAAGCGGGCGCTGCTGGCGGAGCATGCGCAGAAGCGGACGAACCTTCTGACGTGGGTGGGACTGGGACTCATGTCCGTGCAGTTCGGCATTCTGGCTCGACTGACGTGGTGGGAGTACTCTTGGGACATCATGGAGCCCGTCACCTACTTCGTCACCTACGGCACCGCCATGCTCGCCTACGCCTACTTCGTCCTCACCAAACAAGTACGTCTCATTTTATGGAAGCAAAAGCTTTTATTCCACTTGCTCTGTATTTGTTTCTCTTGCCGTGGTTGACCGGATGGGGTGTGTTGCAGGAGTACGTGTTGCCGGAGGTGAAGGACCGCCAGTACTTGATCGAGTTCCACAAGCACGCCAAGAAGGTGGGGCTGGACGTGGGTCGCTACAATGAGCTCAAGGACCAGATCTCCAGCATCGAGACGGACCTCAAGCGCCTTCGCGACCCCCTCGCGCTCCACCTCCCCCTCAAGACACGCCTCCCCAAGGACTTTGACCTCTCCAAACTATCCAAAGACTCCTCCTACTACTCCATCTTCCACCGCATGCAGATGATGCTCAAGAAGTAAGTCCACCCACCACAACCATCCGCCATCTTCCGCTATCTCACCCAGCCACGTGGCATTCTCTTCACAGCGCCACCCAGGAGGAATGACCCGAGACATGCTCCCGCAAAAACCTCCCGGGCATCGCTACAAATTACCACATCAAGACATTAGACTTTAGAAACCAATTCGACCACTAACCATCGCATGCACCACTAACGAGATGGGAAGAGTTCCCTCAACATTTTCCCGCTCGCTCCACAACCCCAAGGATTGTGAGGAAGATTCAGGATGGATTCAGGACGGGAGCGAATCCTTGGACTTAATTATTTAGTTGGGACGTGTGGAGGTTGTGAGTATTGCAAGTATTGTTCCACTTTGTTTTTTCTGGGGGGTGGAAGTAGGGGATTGGAAATCTGTTTCTTACTTGTTTTCTATTGCACATTGAAGGAGGGGGGATCCTGTCCTGGAGTGCTGGAATGCAAGTACTTTGGAGATTGAGGGCGGGTTCCTTTGGGTGGAAGAGGTAGGCGGAGCTTAGAGGTGTGAGAATTAACGTAACTAATTAAAATGATTAAAATGGAATTAATTGTGGATTCAATGGATTTTTATCAACTCTTAGGAATTTGAGAGTTTTTGGAGTTTTGGATATTTTTATTAACCTCAGTGCAGTATTTTTCGTATTCTCGTCAGCGGCATGAATTGTAAATGTAGATAAAATCTACTAACTGTGAGCTAGTGTAGTAGTTGCGTATGTGGGGGGATGCGCGGATGGAGGCGTGCATACGTTGCAATTACAAGTTGATTAGTTAATTAATCCATGGATTAAAGTCCAGGTGAACTAATCCTGGTGGAGTCTACCTTGAGTACCTAATGAAATAGCTGTGAATTTATTTATTAATGAATAAATTATCATTATTGTTGAATTATTCTGATGAGGTGACGTGTCCTGTAGTCCCATTGTGGCTGAATCCAGATCCGGAAACTCGCTAAACTGTGCAAGTGGAAACGTAATGTAATTATTCTTACCTCGTCTACGACACGTGCAACTCCTAGGCGTGGCGAATTCCTCTGCCATTCTAAATAACTAGTGCTAGTCAATTAGTTAGATCAAGTAAATTGTTAAATCGTGTAATGTAGTTCATCTAGAAGTTCTATTGATTGCCATTGCACCCGCACTCACACTGTTATCACTGAGAATTTAATATTTAAACTAAACATTACAGTAATTACATGTAACATTTACAAGAATTAAAGATACTTGTGTACTACAAGGGACGTTCATAACTTATCAGATGCTCCATGAAACAAAGCTAAACAATGTACTAACCTACTAATTAATGATTGAGTAGTACTAATTAATAATAATTAATAATTAATTAATCAATAAACTGAATTGTAGAGTAGAGGACGAGCGCCTCCGCTTCATCCCGCCTCCTTCCTGTTCCCTGTTTCTTTGTTGTGGGGGGGAGGGGCGGGGCGAGGGAGGGAGGGGCAGCCGGACGACCTCTTCGTCTGGGTCAGGTCAAGAGGTCAGTGAGCTGAGTTCTTTGCAAATTCTCTTCTTTCCGACCAGTACAAAATTAATTTGCCAGATAAACAGACCATTTCAAAATGTGTTTGTCGGAAGAAAAGCATAATTTGCAAAAGAGAGTTTTTTAAAAGCAATCTATTAAAATGGAGTTTTGGTAAAAAGCAGATTTTCCAAATGTGTTTCTTATCGTAAAACTACATTTTTGATAGTCGTTTTTTGAAAAGAGGGGGGAGCTTGTACAGGGGAGGGGGGAGTGAGATTATGGGGAAGCATTATACTTACTTAAGAAATCGATTGCCTTTAGATAGAACTTATTGATTTTTTATAATTAATTAGTCTCCAATGCAAACTGTAATTAATTAGTTAATTAAAATATATGTAAGTTGTGTGATGAATCGATGAGAAGGGATGATGTATTGGATGGATTGAAAAGGCGCGACCAGCTCACCATTGACCTTACTTTACATTTAAAAAATATGTATGTAAAGAATTGTTATTATCTATTGTGTAATAATTGAATAGTTAGTCCTAGTTAATTATTAATTGTAATAATAGTCATTGTTATGCATGAGAGCGATGAGAGGGGATGGGTGCTGAATATATACATAGTCAATAAATTAGTCAAATAAATATATTGTAGCTAAACATTCAGAATGTGAAAAGTACATGCGTATGGACTATGGAATGTACTGTAGAATGGAGTTTATTCAAGAAATTACTATTTACGATTGAAATATTGACAAACATTTAAATATTTAGAACCAAAATAATATTTCCCGCGTGGGTTCATTCAAGTTAAAAACTGTTATCTAGTCTTGTTCATCTTGCGCCGCGCTTACTTATTCTTAACAAATACAAATCGCTCACTCAACTTACAATTAAATATAAAATATATAATGCTTGAATACAAGAGCCCTCTGGTAATGTTAACAATGTAATTAAGTGTCAATTAACTTGTAGTTTAATACTTGCTCCTTCCAAGTGCAGCACAAGCCATTTCCCATTCTTTACACCAACACTCAGTCCTTCTTCCATTCTGGATGCTCAAATCAAAAGTTTCCTTCTCCAAACGATTCCCTTCTCGTTTTTATTTTCTCACAAGAACACGTTGTGCGTAGGAAAGCCATTTTAAATTTTATTTCCACAAAAGTACACTATTTTTCAACACTTTCTCCTCACTTGAGAAATAGAGAGGACATTTAAAACCGTTTAGAATTTCAGTGAAATTTTTGCAGGAAATGTTATTTCAAATTGGGGATTTTCGACTAGACTTTATTTCAGAAGATGGCTGGTGTGTGTGAACTGTGGATACAATTGTTAAATGGGAAGAAATGGAGATAGCTTGTGTTGTACTTTGGACGTGGATGTTATTGATGAATATTAAGGATTGGAATATTTGCAATTGTAAAACAAGTGTGAATTGTGTGGGACGGACACGTGAGCTACAATTACCTCTGAGTCCTGAGTTACTCTGAAACTAGCTTAGGCCCCTGTCTGCGTCTCTGAGTCTCTGTGGACCTGTGGATGGAGAAGATGGGAAGAATATCTGTGACAGAGAAACAAGTATGGAGACACCTACGTAGACTAGATGGAATATTCTGAGATTCTCTTCTAGTAAGTGTCCCAGCTTCTACCCCCAGCTGCATGCATCCCTCCAATCCCGGTGTCCATGAGTTAAGATGAAAGGGATTGTACTATTTAACCAATACTAATAGTTTTCAAATTGTCAATCTTTGTCATTGAAATGATGAATTAAAGGAACTACAGCATTACCTTACCAAACCAAACGGGCGGCACTCAGTCTCCTCCCTTCATTTATTCTAATAGAGAGCATGTTGAAGTTCCCTGGGTGTTAAGACATGAGCCGACACGAGGTGGCTCAATTCACTCATACCATAACCCGCGGAAAGTGACCAACAACCCAAAGATCCCTGCAGGGCAAGAAGGCAAGTCCTGGCAAGTATTATTACTTATGTGTAAGGACACCATAAATATGCTTTATAAATGCTTAAAAATACGCTTTTTTCGTTACTTAAAAAAGTTCATAAATGCTTTATGAACAAATTGTAAATGCTTTTTATGCTTTTTGATTTTAATGAAAAACGAAAATTTCGGAACA
>JAQFZC010004027.1:0-17117 GCA_034695205.1 Dicyrtoma fusca | reverse complement strand
GGTGGCATAATTAACAATTGAAAAAGGTCAACCGGTTTAATCCTGTTTAAAGTCGTAGTATTTTTGGAATTTACTATGTTTTTCTCTTTCTGCTCACCCTAGTTTGAAAGTCTGCAGGCAGCCGTGCGGCGCAGCCGTGGCAGACTCCGGTGGAGAATGGAAGAAGAGGAGATTAGATGTAAGAGAATCAAGGGTGTGCAGCATAGAGATGTAATACGAAAATACCATGAAATAAAGGACTAGTAGGAGTATATGAAGTCGGAACTAAAATCTCGGCCTGCGTTGCTGTTATTTCAAAATTATTGAAATTATTCCAAAAATGGACGTATCCTGGTGTGCCAAAAAACTCCAAAAGCTTTCATTATTTTAACAAAAAGTAGTTTTTAAATGAGATAATGAGCTTATCTTTCAGCATAAAACTAGAAGCTTGTTCAAATAGTTGCAGGTCAAGGGTCCTCAGAATCGTTTTTAAAAAACGATCCATAATAATGACGTGCTATTTGATGAGGCTTTAGTAGACTTAATGATATTTACGTAGCCAGTGCTTACCAAGGCACGTATAATTTTAGAAAATACTTTCCAAGAGCGGTTAAATAGTTTTTGTACTTTTAATCCTTTTAATTTCCCAATGGACATAAAACAATTTAATGGGGTTTTTAAATGTGAGGGTAATACTTCAATCTTTTTATTATTAAAAAAATTGAAATGAATTATTTATGTAAGCTATTTTTCTGTATTCCTGCGTTCCTGGATTTTAAAAGAACGTAGTATAAACAGCTTACATAAATAACGCTTTTTGTATGTTATCTACAAATCTACAGGCTTAAATCAGCTTTTATATCTCAGCTCTTTCTACATAGGTAAGTGCAGTCCTACAAAAGTATATAATGTTACTGTAAATGCAAAGTGGCCGGTCTCCAAATTCTACTAAAAGCAAAGTGGCCGATCTCCAGTTCACACTAACTGCAATGTGGCCGATCTCCATGTGTAGTGTTAAATCGAAAAAATGGAGATTGGCCACTTGCATTTAGCGTGAACTGGAGATCGGCCACTTTGCTTTTAGCAGAATTTGGAGAACGGCCACTTTGCATTTACAGTACTATATATATGTTTCTCCAGAAAAGTGAAAGTTCTTGTTTTTAATCTTATAATTTATAACATCGTAGTTCGCAGTATCGCATGCCCAACTAACTTTCAAACCAACCGTCAACCATATACAGAAGGTATATTTATTTTTAACAACAAGAAATTATAATTACATAATCGGGTTTGCCTTTTTTGAGACAGTCTAACAAGTATACATAAATTAACTTAAAATAGTACCTAATATTTGTTGACAGACATAGTTAATAGTCCATTGTAAGCAATTCAATTATAGAAGCGTCATTTAGCCGTGCGGTTGTATAATGACAACTCAGACCTTGATTTCACGTGCAGGTTTATCCATGGTTAACTTTAACTATAGTTAAGTTATCGATGATTAGCGTGTGAAATCCGCACTAACCATGGGTAAAAACGATGGTTAGTGCGAATTTCACAGGCTAATCATGGATAAACTAACTGTAGTTAAAGTTAACCATGGATAAACATGCACGTGAAATCAAGGTCTCAGAGATGACTCACAATCACCATCAGTCAAGCAGTCAAAACACGTGAACAGTTTTCACAAAATCTTAACTGCGTTTGGCAGCGCGTATTTTATTGAGTAAGAATACTCAGAATCTAAATGTTGAATGTTTATGAAAATCTTTAAATCGATTATTTAAATAAATACATTCGTGCTCACACAATTGTATCGGCTGCTTCACTTCTACTTATTTCTGACATTTATTTACGTAGGTAAGTTCTATCCTAAATCTATTTAAATTAGCCATGAAGTACTACAAAAAGAGAGCCGAAGTAATAAGTGAAGACTAGTTATAGTTATAGATAAATACGGTATAATCCACGATTGTACATAGTATAACAAGACAGTACAATAATTGTGTTTCCTTTGTCATTCCCTATAGTTTTTGTGTGAACTGACAAACTGACAACTGAACGCAGTAATATCGTGCAGTAAGCAATTTAGTGTAACTGACTTGCTCATACTTGCAAAGTATTAGTTCCTTATGGTAGCTTTATTTCGCCGACTACTGATAGTTTAATATGCTTTTTTACATACATTAAATTACATATTTGACACAGTGTCAAACTATTTTCGTCTAGTCAGTTGTTCTACCTACATTATGTATTGAGTCCTAAGTCCCAAGCTTCCGCTGATAGTGAAATACAAGTGTACGTATGTATAAGTTGAGCGCAAAAATAAGCCGGAGCCTATGTGTATATAATTATAACACAATCTAATTCACAAGAGCAACAAACCTTTGGATTGTAATTTAATTATCAATTATATATTGTATGGATTTCAAAGTCTACAAGTTATCAGTAAAATGATTTGAATAGCATCCAAACCGCAAGAAGCCAACTGTACAGAAATAGTTTGTGTGTGTGCCATTCGTTCCGTCATAGCCGTCATTTAAATACTAGGCAGTATATCTATATTTGACAGTTATGCCGGAGTTTTGACTGCTTTTGATCTGCTATATTTGGTTACTAGAACAACTTTGTATTAATATTTTTTAACATTATTAGCTGCTGGATTCCTAGAATTATGCCTTTGGGTTTGTAGGTCCACCACAGCAGATAGTTGATAGTAATTATAAAGAATGTCTACTTGGAACTTCAGCTTTAAAGCCGGCCGTCAAACCAGTGTGCAGCGTACCTATAATCACTAATCAGTAGTACAAAAAGTACAAACGGCGTTTAACAAGAATATAAATACCTAAGTACTATACTAGTTCAAAAAATAAAGTGTTCCGAACAAATAAGTATTAGTAAGTTCTGTGGATGTTGATTACGGGGAATTTAAGCTTTTAAAAAGTGACAATAGTGTTGTTTCGTTGTTTGTACACTTTGTAGGCGACCAAAACATTATTGACATCGCTATTTGTACTTAAAATAACGATAAAAGTAATTATATAAAATAATTATTACCATATCCCTCTGAAGTGCTACTCAGTGGACAGTACATATTTATTTAAGCATAATAATAAAGATGTGATTAGTGATTTTACTTCGCTTTTGTAGTTGCCTAACGATTATCGATAAGTCTAACATCTTGAGGGAGCGTTGTGTGTTCTTAACTTAATTATTCGACCGCGTCAACTGGGCTCTAAATAAACAATAAAAGACTGATTCATTATTAATTATAAATTGTAAACCATTGTAAAATTATGCTATAATCTAACTTACCTAAATATGAAGAGTGTATTCTTCAGAGTGCAGATTCTGCAGATAATCATTCCTGCTTAATGTGGTAGAATAATATTCATGTCTCACGACAAAAGGGCAATTTCCTTCCCCACTACAGATACATACGTACATACAAGGACCTTCATCTTTGTTGCAGTTTACTTACTTCGTATGGATTTTATTGATTTGTATGATCACGTAGACATTGATTTAATACAGTGTGACACGGGAAGGAGAGACCTGCCATGAGTCTAGATACAATTTTGGTGTTTGGGATAAATGCCATATTTAACATATTTGCATTTTGCTTTTTCATTGTGTGTCATCCCTGGAACGTTGTAAGTGTTCTACTTCCAAAGTTTATTGTCCGTTGTCTGATCTACTTGTGTTTACCAGTTACAAATTCGAGACTGTACTGCCGAGTCCGAGGTCTTTTGAAGTTTGTAATGGGAATTATTTTGTCATTGGTAAATCGACGTGATGGTTGCAACAATAATCGAGGCCATGATATTGTGATTGATCCACTGACCGGCGTAGAAATTCGTGTGAATGAACACAGTCACAAAAGTAAGACAGTAAACAGTAAAAATCTTGTAATTAATTTGTATTTATCTTATGCGTCAGTTCTTAACTATTCCAAGTACCTACAATGTAACAAAATCTAATTCAATCAGTGACCAAATATGTACATATTTTATGAATTGTTTAGAACAGCATTTTTCGTACAACGTTTCTAATTATGTGTGCATTATTTTGATGTTTAGCATTCGATTTGGACCTTTATGGTAACATCCAGGGTAGCCTTAGAAGATCACCGAAGTTTAAGAAAGGACGAATAATTGACTCTGACTTCAAAACCATTTCTTGGGGTAAAAAATAAATTATTTTGCATACATATTGGGCGATGTTATTCAATTTTAAATAATTCTGTTTTAAACTTTAAACTTTTTTAAAGATTCATCTGATGCTCGAGCGTTACAATCAAGGGGATTGTACAAAAGAGCTGAAGTATTTTGGTTGACAGCAGATATTGCAGAAGCTGGTTCGTTAAAGTGGATTGGAGTTATTGACGATATCCCGATTGCTGGGTTACAACTGGTTATAAGAAATTATAAAACAAAGCATGCCATCAATGTAAATAAGTCATTTCACTGTGTTACATTTAAATGGTTACACAATTTTATGCATAGAAAAACAAAGTAACGGTCACAATTGAAGGGTTGTCCGGCAAGCATTTATTTACGTGCAAAAAACGCCGCGGTAGAGGATTGGTTTTCTTAGACCAAGTCATTTCGCACGAAGAGTTTTCCAGAAAAGTGGAAATGGAACTCTACCGATGTTCAGCAAGTAAGAAACAAAATAAAGCTGAAAATGCGACTCCACTGGAAAGCGCTAAACCAGCAACAACAACTGCGGTTCTGAAAGAGAAATTTTGTAAGAGGTCAACGACTATCTACTTACATTACACATTTAATTTTAAAAGTAAAATTATTCGCTCCGTCTGGAGAACAGTAGGCTTAATACATTTTCGTGTTCATTGTTTTAATCGATGCGATGCCACAAACTTGTTTAATACTTGTATGCTATTATTTTTGTCAATATGGGGACTGTGGAAGATTTGATCTAAGATCGAGTTAGGTTATTTTCCAGCGATTTCAGTTAGCGTAATGAAATTTGATTATATTTTTTGTTTTTTCCCCGATTTTTCAGTGACTTACAACCAGGAAAGAGATTGGGTTGAGGGGGACAGAATCGTGTACCGCCGTCATAAGAGCTATTATAAGGCAACCATTTTACGAAAGATGGGAACTGAGGAAGGGAATATCGAGATTATAATTGAATTTGTACGTAGGTATTTTATATGGCGTAAAAAATGTTTTAAGAGACCCGGGTATTAATTTTCCTTGCACTTCATGTTCTATATTTTTTTGTCGTATTTTGGAAAGGTGTTCCAAAAAGTATATGCGATGGATCTCTTATTACCGTTTTTATGGTATATTATTATGAATTCAATTTAGTATGCAACTCATTTCTTATGGTTAATTTCTCGCTCCAACGCGAACGCGAACGCTAGTCCAGCATTTTATTTTGTAAATGAAAATGTTGCTTTGCAATATGATGTTACATTTTGTTCGCAACATAATGCCGTTACTTAAAACTAAATTTAGGATGATCCTGTTGGCGATCCAAACTTTTATCCGACATCAGAGTTACCATTCAAGCTAAGACATGGTAAAAAAATATCTTTAATGAAACTTATGGCGAATGCTTTCATTACCGCCGAGACCGCCGAGAAGTGGCAGCAGTCGCGATCTCCGTATAAGCAGCGATCTGACTTGCGAGGTAAGTAATTCGTATAAGTAAATATTCAAGATATACCTACTAAAAAGGACAAAGCCTCAAACTTAATCAAAGACATTTTTTTTGCTGCGGAATTTGAAATGAGCACTGCTTTTAATTTTTACCAATGAATTTCGATTCTACTAAACTGTGATCGATTTGTGTTAATTTATTGACAATAGTTGGTAACAGGATGGGAGGTCCTAGTACAGTATCCAACCACTCACATGTGCCGGATCAGGATGTAAGCAAATGCGTTTATAACTGAAAGTTATTATTTTGTCTCAATTAATATTTCTGCATTTTATATTGTCTTTGAAAGCATGCAATACTGAATAATGCTTGAACTTACATACGTGCTTTAGCTACCAAATATTCGCACCCCGTCCAGGAAGCGGTGTATTAGTGACAGGACTGAAAATTTGAATGAAAAACGAAACAAAAATGACGTTTTAAATTCTCAAGAAACAGATGTTCAGGTGAATAAGATTTGTGTGAAAGCCAAGAGAAAGTTAGGAAATCATCCTGGGTCAGCCGAGCCAAATCCCTTTGGAAGTTCGGCAGACTTAAAAACATCTAAACGACATCTCATTCTCAAGGTATCCACCGCGGACCATTTATCCTCAACTATTCAAAGCATATGAAATAATACACCTTTATGTCATATTCTCCACTCCTTGTATAACGACTTTACCGAAGCATGTTTAAAAATTATTAGCTAACTATAAGAATCATTCTCTTCCATAAATAACAAAATCATACTTTTGTATTGGTTCAATAGATTGTGGACAAATTTAATTTGTCCAAAGCTCCCACAGCACGACCTGGAAAATTTATTCCAGGAGACTTCAATGATAAAGAGCTTGACCGTGTAACGACTTTCAGAGGCACAGGCGGCCCAGCAGAATGGTACGGTAGGAGAAAAGGGCGGCCACGATTGTTTGAACAGAAGTTGGACCACGAACGATCTGGTGATCTTATATCTAGTGTTGAGCAGAATTCACAGGTGTGGGAGTTGAAGCTTTAGTAATAATAAATACACCTAAATAGATCTCCTTCATTTCAACTGCTGGACTATAATTTGACTTTTTACTTTATCAGCCCTCGCACGCGATAAAGACTACTTCGCACCCAGGCTCATCAAAATCGGCATCTAAGCGTTTTGTTGGAAAAAAGTTCCCTTTAGAAAATGGTAGTGCGCTAGACTACCACTATCAAAATTTCAGTAACGAAGCTAAGGAAGGAAGTAAAAGCCAATATGAAACTGGTAGGTATCTTAGCAAACTTGTCATCTCAAATCTCAAGGAAGCTTATAAAAAACATTACAACAATATACCTAAATCAAGCTGTATTGTAAAATTTTGCTTTACTACATTTTTTTCTTTCAGAACAACAAAAATGTGGCCTTTTGGTGGGTACAAAGGTAGCTTGGTATAATGAGTACTCTACTGGCGAGGAATCATGCTTACAGGGAACTGTAATGAAGGTCACAAATACGTCTCGTGGCGTGTTTGCTTTTGTGAATTTTGTAAGTAAAGCACAATGGAAATGAGTGAAAAGCACATGATCTCAATGCCATCATACTTTATTACCCTTTCGATTCGTAATTCTTTTTCTCCTTTTCGCTCCGTTGTGTATTATATTAGGAAACTACAGCAGGGCACGAGGGATCATCAAAGCTTGATTCCCGGTGGACCAAAAATGGTTATGAATTTCTTGTAGATGAATTACTTCCTGTAGAAACTGTAGATACCTCTGTAACCGATCGACAGGAATGGCCGCAACAACAAACCTCATTAAAATCAAAATCTACGAAGAAATCCAAATCAACACAAGCAAGATCAGTTGCAAGGCTTTCATTGGATGAAAATGAAAACGAAGATGCTTCCCCGTTAGACTCACGTTCTTTCTATCTAAATGAACCCGATGAAAAGGATTTGTATGGTAATTAATGTTTAACGTTGTTAATTCAAAAATCTTGATTTTGAAAGATTCCTTTTACACTATATTATAGAGTTATTCTTTCTTCAAAAATGAAAAGGAACATCTAATATAATAATATAGTGACATTGGATTTTCAATCTAATTCGTCTCATGTGACACAATTTGCTATCCAGGATATCGAAAAGGCATCCAGGGAATGCGGAACTCATGCTACTTAGATTCTACCTTGTTTGCCTTATTTTACTGCACTACCATATTTGATAACGAATTACTTACTTCCGCGGAGAGAGATGATGACCTAGCGAAGGAAGTCAAATCGTATCTCAAAACTAATATTGTAAATAGTCTAAGAGACTCCAAGTTTGTATCTGGAGAAACGGTGATGAAATTTCGAAAAAAAATTGGTCACTTTAATCAACGACTTTTGGGATCATTTATGGGTAAATAAATCTTGGCGTTGCACACATATTTCATACCGGTAGTACATAGTAGTTTTTCCCAAACATGTGTGTGTTGTACTAATAATATAGACGCGGAGGACTTTATGTACATTTTGCTGGAAAAAGCCCTAAAGTCGTCATACTTCTTTACTTACAACAACGGAATGTCCGATTACGTCCACCAAATATTTGTTCCATCAACAAATGACAGCAGCAGAGTATCAACAATTCAGCAGCTTTATGAAATGAGCATGGAATACAATGGAGATTTGAAGCTCAATGACATTCCACATCCAGCTCTGATAATTCAACTACCGCGATCAAACGGAAGGCTTGTTGGCTTTAACTGGATTGTTCCTAGCTTACAACTAGACTTGTCTAAAGTTATGCGCGGTTGGAAAGGTAATGTATGCGTATAACTGTTTTTGGTTCATATCTTAGCTGGAGCTCTGGATAGTAATTGTTTTGGTTTTTCTGAATAGAACGAAGAACATGTTTATGCGATGAACCGGCAAAGATTGCTTGTTCCTTGTGCGCTGATGATTCTGTCGCCTTTTGTCCCAGTTGCGTCGAACAGGCGTACTTGATTCACGAAGACAATCAAACGGGACATAATTTTACACAAAACAACATTACTGCATCCACAAATACAAAAATGGACTTAATTGCCGTTATTTGCGTTGCGAATTCTCATTACACCGCTTATGCAAGGAGTGGTCCAGAATTGCTTTCCCCATGGCTCCATTTTGATTCAAGTGGTCCAGAGGTGAGGGTTTTCAACAGATGCTGTTTAGAAAGTTTATTATTGGAAAACTTTATTAGCGTCTTCATCTACTATTAAATTGGATACTGGATTACATAGTAAAGTAAATATTTCATCATTTGATGGAATTTTTTTGCAGATTCGCCGAGTCTTCGAATTCAATACAATTCTGTGTGCCATAGAAAAACAAGTAAATGCAGAAGAGTACAGTAATAGCTATCCCCCATCCATTTTCGGTCGCGTTTTTACGGACTGTCATCTATGCATTTATCAGCCATCTAAATCTAACTAGCGGGTTGTCTGTGGAGGCTGCAGCTCCCTCAAAGACTAAACAAATCAATCTCATCTCATTAATTAGTGTCTTCAGTCTCACTACATTTTCCATCTCGTCGGAGGAGCGCAATGCTAAATACCTAAAGCTAGTATACTGCCTGGGAATCCTATTTTTTATTCCACCATACTTGGATTTCAAAGATTTGTACTATCCACTTTGCTTTTTTTTTTTTACAAATAACCTAGTCTATTATATAATTACTTTGTACATACTAATAATTTATTATGCTTAGCCTATGTGTAGAATTCGCTTGAAACATTTAGTCCAAGCACATTAATTAATCTTTTCGAAAACATCATCGCACACAATAAACGACGAAATGTTGCAGCAGCACAAAACCTGTTACTTTGTCTTTTAAATGCTCGGTTGTCCGAATAATAGATTAGAAATGTGATTCATTGATACACTGGTCGCAACCTTGCCAGCTTCGACTCTATCGCATTTAAGAATGGGTCTCTCCCACAATCATTCATTCACAGTATCTTAAGGAAGTCTTCGGGAGTTTTCCTATGTAGGTTAGAAATCACTCAAGGAAACCAAAAGTGAGATGAAGAAAAAAAGAAGTTGAAAACCCACGAACAAGAAAAGGAAAATGTGGTGGGTCTGTCATAACTACTGGCCTACCTAGGTCTACATACCACCGATTCATCAGCTTGGACCATGGGGCACCTACAAAGTTATTATCTACTTTCTTTTGAAGTTTGGTGGACCCAATAAGCCCAAACTTTTATGGCCCAGTTACAATCAGGCTGAGAGATAGTGACATATCTAACACTTTTGGCTGTCAAAATACAAGTAAGTATGACTTATACATATAATTCCAATGATCTTTTGTAACACCTATAATCGTAATCCTTAAATAGACATAAATTTACAATCTTTTGATGCTTTTCGAAAGTGTTACATTTATAGTAATCATTTCTAATGTGTTACATGAACGCTTGAAGCATTATTCACATTGGTAGATGCAGGTACCTCCTTAAGCATAGTATATGAAAACATCAGATGCACTCATAAAGTAGGTAATAATTAATTATTTAAGCGTCAGTATATTAGTAGCTACCAAAAATATTTTATATGTAGCTATTGACTGAGGCAGTTGAAGCGTATTCTGTGTACCTGCTGTACACAGAATACACAGAATAAATGTACATATCAAATTCTAATGCCTGAACACGAAAAGTTTGGTAAGAATAAGAAAAAAAGTTCCAAGAAGACTAAGAATAGAAGAATAATGGGTTTCGAAACTACTTTATGTTCAAGGTTTCGGAAAGAAAGTTTCAGATTTCCATTTTTTTCATATAAAAGAACAGCAAAGCATATTTTCAGATTACACTTTACCAAAAGTCATAGAAGCCATTAACACATTCATTTCTCCTACAATCAGAATTTTGAATTTGGCATAATAGAAAATTGTTTTGCAGAATGAATCAGTTTATATTTACATGCGTAAGTTAATATGTCTAACTTTTACTCAATTTTATCAACCAAGAAATAATTTCTATAAAAATTTAGTGTCTAATTTTATTCTTAAATATACATGTCCAAAGGGTCGTTAATTTGTTGGGTCTCATTCTAGGTTCTGTTTTCTTCGGCCATCCTTATTCAAATCAACTGTACAAGTCACCAAAACGGACAAATATTGTATAACCAATTTCAAAAAGTGCTGGGTTCAAGCAGTTATACACCAGATGAGACTGGTTCAACTTTAGCTGTAGCCAGAAGCTTCCCCTCTCCCTTGGCAGTGCCTCCACCACTGAGGACCTTTCCAATCAATGAAGATCAGTTCTACGGCCGGTATCCTTACGGGAATTTAGGAATCCTACAACAGGCCCGAAGCAATCATCATAACAACAAAAACACAAGATCAATTATGCATGGTGGAGATGCTGCTGCCACTACTACCACCGCTGGCATCGCAAAGAAGAAATATAAAAAGAAAAAACCAGGCGATGACGATGAAGAGGATGTTGAGGAGCCGGGAAGTTGGATTGAAGAAACAGATGATAAAATAGTCAAGGGACTGTATAAACTTTCGTTTTATTTCAATCCAGGATGGTACGCTCGTCATCCAGAACTTCCTTCCGGTCCAGGGCCAGTTTACCCGGGTGAATACTTTCCAAATCCACAGTACGGCGTAGTCCACGTCCAACACCTCCCTCCGCCATTACCCCCACCATTGAGCAAAAGCATAAGTCCATTAGTCAGTAATTTTGGGGGCTATGTCGGTCCCATTGTTTATGACGACGAGGAAGGTCTTCTATTTGAGGACCCCAAATATAAAATTAAGGTTTAAAAACTTGAAATATTGTTGTTTCTGGACCCTATTCATCTTAAAAAATGGTATATACATTCAGCATAATGTAGGTAAATACAAGAGTAAATTACCATTTCTATGTACAATGTGAATTTAAATTATTATGATTCATAATAAATCAAATGATAGCACTAATGACTCAATATACGGTTTAGCAGCGTTTAAAATAAATATAAAATTGGACACCCGTTAGGAAATTGAAAGTTTCAAAAAGCTTTAAGTTAGCATGATTCAGAGGGAAAGAAAGGGAAAGTAATACGTAAAGGTATACATTAAGTACCTGACAGTATGCACAAAGAAACAAAGAGCAAAGTAACCCAGTTTGCATTTCATGGACAAATCAGGAATCAGTTCAACCGGATCTTATGATTTTGGATTGTGCGTCTCAATTTGTAGTTTCTGAATCGCAATACAAACATTCAAAGGATATAAATATAAGTATTCTTATAGATAGAAACTAACAAAAGTTCTTTTATAAATGAAGCTTCCCTGGCTAATTGTAAGGGGAACTACTGGAACGTTTCTTCGATTCATTCATCCTTAACAGATTTTGAAAACTTTCCTTCGCTGCCGATTTAAATTACATATAAAAGGAAGATTAGTTGCTACAAGTTTCATTTAATGTAAGTTTGACGAAAACGTCAATCCAAGAGATACTCCAGAGGTTTAGTCAAGTGGATTTAATAAGTTGCATTTTTTTCAAAGCAAAATAATGAGGCCTAACTTGATTTTGGTAAGTTTTAATTGAGTATTATATTGTAGTTGAATTGAGTCACTATTATTCCAGATCTTTTAATAAAGTTGTTTTAAAATGTGTAATATCGTAAAATAAAAAATTGACAACTTTTAAGGTATGCACTCTCTTCTGTGGGATGTATCGCACAAGTTTGGGAGGCATTAAGAAAATCGGTCCAGAACATCAACTTCCCATTGCAGAAGATAGGAAATGGAAATGGTCTGATTTTGATATTTTAGATAAATTTACCAAGTGGGGACCATTTGGCTATTTCAATCTCTATACTGATCCAACCAATGCAATGGGACCTGAAATTCTCAAAGGATTTGGTATTCCATACGCAGCTTATAATGGGTATAATGGTGTGACGCCAGCCCCCGTTGAGGCACCCAAGGAGACCACAGGATCTTATGGTTATGGACAGCAACAGCAGCCACCGCCACAAATGCCTGCATATCCTGGGCCCCCAGCACCAACTGCTCCAATGCCCGGGTATCCTCAGCCACTCTCAAGACTGAGTCCTCGGTACTACCCACAGAATCCAAATCCCTTCAGACCACCCCAAAGCTACCCTGCTGCTGGAGGAAATTATTATGCATAAGAAGTGGGCTTCGTCCTTGTTTCTATTCCCCGAAGGATGGGCAGTAACTTCCTTCTGCCGTTTCCCCAATCAGAGATACCCTCTGGGCCGTGAAAATGAGGGTTTGGGACGTCTTTTGAGTACTTATACTGCCTTTAAGTTATAAAAACACTTTGTTCACTCGTACCTTCACTAAATAGAAAGAATTTAAAATTAGAAACGCAAAAAGCGCTCGTCAATACCCATAAAAAGTTACAATACGTTTGCAGTAAGGCTGACGGTTCTATATTGAGACTTTTTTCCGCAAATTATGTAAATGATTTAGCAATAATGTTAATTTTGGAATAGCTCTGTAAACAGAATACGAAATACTTTTATTGCCGAAACAATACAATTACACAAATTCCATGCTACAGCATCCTGTGCTGTGCTGTGTTACAAGCTTTATAGTTTGTTCATCTAAATACATGCAATAAATTATAAGATAGAAAGGAAATAAATAATACGATTATAGAAAATACAAGGTATTTAAATGAATTCAGATATCATTTGACAATGGCTAATACGAAATAGTGTCACTGGTTGACAGAAAGAAACTAAATGAAACTATTGTTGGTTTACAAAATTTAACTACTGCGAACACTGGATGCACATATCACACTACACATTACATATCAATAAATTCATAGTATCATGGATTGGAAGTATTGGGAATTAGGAGTATCACCACATCAGTGTTGGGACTTTCTTTGCGTAACCCACCTAGAGAGCGAACGACCAAGTGGAGAATAGAACCTGGCAATAAAAAATTATTAAAAGTCAGTTAATTATTGACATCAATTTGACAAGAATGAAAGCTTTCAGAATAAATATACATTGGAAATAAACCCATTCTACTAAATATCTCAATAACGATGTACAATTTTTCGCAAGTTTGCTCTTCAGAAAGTGCAACACTAACTAGCCTTTAGTATTAGTAGGGAAACCGTTTATAATTTGTTTGCGAAAGCGAAATCCGAAAGCAAATTGTAGTAAATAATCAAGACACAAGATACGAAAAAATATTACACAACTGAACTAAACTTTAAAAACTGGCTACTACTGTTAACTGACAGTAAGAACTTGTGAAGGTTCATATCTAAACGTAGTAATTTTACTAGCTTACTAATTAAATGATTCACTAGGCAGTATAATCCCATTCTTACCCTCCTGAACACGTAGCTCATCCAAACGATGACCTTCGGTCAAATGCTTCCCCATAAATATGAGTTTTTGCTGCGCAGGATCCACTCCATTATGCTCTGAAATTTTAGCTTTCAATTTCTCCACGCTGCAATCTCGTGGGACCTCAACATTAAGGCTCCTACCTTCCAAGTTTTTTACGGTGAGCTTCATCTTTCAGATTTTCCTGTAGGTAATAAAATGTATAGGTTTAAAAATTATGGAAGTCTGGAAAAGTAAATTGTAAACAATCATAAAACAGAGATACCTAGGTAAATGTTATGCGGGCATATTTACAGTAGACTCTTATACAAATTTTATCATGAATGCACAAATGATGCCTCGTTTTTTATCAAAAACTTCAGCAAAGTTGGCACAACACAATGTTACCTATCAACTATTAACGAATCTCGTAAATACCTGTTTGATTTTAAACAATAATTCTGTTGACTTCAAATCAATAAGTCTTCAAAATCCATAAAAGTGAATTCAGGATTCACAGAAAATGAGTCAAATGCTAAGGCGCAGTAATACTAGACAGGCCAAAATAGTTTTAAGGGGTCCCTTACTACGCAGTTTTACGAGTAATAACTTACCACAGATACCAACCAAGAAATGAATAAAATGTCGTCGAACTATGTTGAACGTCACTGTTGACGGTGTCAAATGTCGCCGGTATGCCTTCTATTTACTAAACTTCTGAATCCTGAAAAGTCCCAGAGATTAATATTTTTCTGAAAGATAAATCAACAACAGTAAATGGCAAGCACTTTCAATTTTTCAAAGTCTCTCTCAACTGTCAGAACTGACCAAGTGCTGCATTTTGTCAAGCTTCTCAATCTCAATAGTGGATTATTAGTTGTTAGTAAGCCAAGTAAGCAGTACTAGTACCACCGATTCCAAGAATTTAAGGATATTTAGAGTAGCTACACACTGCATTCATGTGATCTATTTAGCATATTAAACAAATGCAATTAGTCTAGTTATGTAAATGGTTGAAGTTACAATAATTAATTTTCTTACATTCCATTGCATTTTCCGTTCGGTGTTGTTAAAAGCTCTTTCATGTGATACATGGCATGGCTAATCACTAAGACTAATCATTGCTTGCTGATCCTGGATCCACGAGTCCATGACTGGCCAGGGTTCGATTGAAATGCAAATTAAGTAAGTAAATATTTACTAATTGCTCGTATTTTTCCACGTATATTGTTAGTCAATAATAATATTGTTAGCCAGCTGCACAAAATTAGCTAATTATAATAAAAACAATATTGAATATTAAGATTTGTTGTAAAATGGTACCTAAATACTGAATTATGGCGAGTCTTTCCTTTAAAACGAGCTCATAGTTAATCCGTTAATCCTAATTCAAAGATGCAAAAGAGAATGTAGATTGTGAAGATGAACTCTCTAAAGCCGTAGATCAAGGGATCAAACGTTTACATTCAATTCGGTAACTACTGCTTAGACACTGAAGAAAGCTTAGGCGCACCCTTGAGGAAGAGTGGAGATTAAAACAAGGCTTGAACAGTGAGTGTAATAGTTGAGGAGATGTGCAGCAGAATGCAGATGGAACTTTGAGTGGAGAAGATGAGGGAAAACTTGTGGATTGTGTTAATTTGGAGAGTGGCAGGTGAGAGAGATTCATAAAAACTACATCTCTGTTGACTCACCAGTCAGCACTGTCATCAATATTCCTAACGTATTTATTTATTTTTATTATGGAATTATATAGCCAAGGCTTCTAACAGTAATTCTAGGAATGGCTGGCATGGCATTGGCACGTCGTGCCGTCGTAGGCTTTAATCCTCATTGAATGAATCATGGAATGTAAACCAATGGGCGTACATACATATTTCACATCACGGAACAAACCGTGGTTGAATCAGTTGAATGCTGAATCACTGAATCAAAAACAAACTGAAAGCCTCTCTCAAAAAGGTATGCAGATTTGTGGTAGTAGTAGTACGGAGCGTGGCAAATATAATGTCGTACGACGGATGACGGAAAAGCAAAACGTGATAACAACATTTTGAAAAGGGGCACCATAATATAATGACGATCATGATGGCAAACTCTTAAAATTATTTCCCTGTAGTACCCTATGCTGGCAATTTTATCATATAGCCTTCACAAAAGCCAATGTCTAAGAAAATAGTAAAACTTAGCATTTACATATTTCAAAAACAAAAAAACACGAAAAGAGAAAATTAAACGTTTCAATGAAGTGTAAAACTTGATATTTGTACATTTCAAAAACTGCAAAACATGATACTAACGTTTTAAAAGTGATAAACACCTGATATTTAGGGTAGGTTCGGCCCTTTATGAACAGGGGTCAATTTACTAGCACAATCCGTTTTTTTTAAATCAGTGGCGGATCCAATGGGGGGGGGGGGATACTGGGTTCAAGCCCTGAATCATCCTCTGTTAAAAATGGATAGTAATAATAAGCGACATTTGGGACTTTTTCAAAATTGTAAAAGTTCTGCGAAAGTAATAATGTAATAAATAATATGCATCGTGTTTTAAACTTAAAGACGTTTTTTATTTTTTTTAAATATTGTTGATCAAATAAGTTATGCCAGTGCCCAAAATCCACGGAACCTACCATATGCATCTTTTTAAAAGAAAGGCGAAACTAGATAATTACTTACATATCAGCAGTTAGAAAAGGTGTGAACGAAACAAAAGGTATTCAAATCATAAAAAAGTGCAAAACGTAGTATTCACACATTGACATTACCAAAATATCGTTTTTAAATTGTCATAACTGAAAGGTCCCTAGGCGTTTGAGTTGAGCCTAGTAATGAGCTAGTAGGCTAGACTTTAGACTCCGTTCCGTTACCCAACCCTATGCGTATAGGTTGTACTAAACTAATACTACTACTATCTAATATATAGTATATATAGTGTCTGGAAAAATGTGTGATTATATGGGTAGGGTCAGTGCGCATAATTATGCTCAGCATCCTAAATGTGACCACACCCTGTTCTCGAGTGTCAAAGGTCACTTAAAATCAATCAGTGCTATTACTAGTGCCTTATTAAACGTTTAATAGTAAGTGCATTCGACTGTGATTGACTTTTGCCACTGAAGGAAGAAAGTGGTAGCCACATTTAGGGTATCGACCACAATTACACG
>JAQFZC010004026.1:0-17118 GCA_034695205.1 Dicyrtoma fusca | reverse complement strand
TGTCCTCTACAATTACGGGGACCACTGGAAATTAGTAACCATTGCAAAGTGTACATGTGACTCACTCAGGGACTGTGTGTACCCATTTATGAAGCTTAGAAAGACAGAAAAACTTAGCGTGTATGTTGCCTTTTTATTTTTTTAGTAAAGGTGCTAATTTTCATTTTTTGTCAGTTTTAAAATGTTAAATATCTTGCGTTTTGCCTTTTCTAAAAACCACAGTATCTTTAATTGCATCTTTTTAAAATATGAAATGTCAGTCCTAGCCTTTTTGGAATGCTCTATTGTGGTGTTTCAACTTTTTTAAAATGGTGAAAAATTGTGTTTGCCTTTTCTTAAATGGTAAACAATTGTGTTTGCCTTTTTTTAAATGGTTAAAAATTAGTTTGCCTTGTTTGAAATGGTAAAAAAAATTGTTTACCTTTTTGGAAAGTGAAAAATTATTGTTCTCCTATTTTAACGTTCTTGAAGCGGTACTATTTCTCGTTTTACACCTTTTTGAAAGTGCTTTTCCTGTTTTTCCATCTTTTTGAAACTGTTATTTTCTACTAATCAGACCTTTTTGAAAGCCTTGTTGCTTAGCGGTTTTGAGTGCTTTTGAAATTGTTAATTTCTTGTTTTACATGCGCATCTTTTTAAATTGCTAATACCTTGTTTTGCATCTTTTCGAAAGTGCTAAATCCTTGTTTCGCATCTTTCTCAAAGAGCTAATTCCTTGTTTTGACCTTTGACCAACTACACCACAACCTGAAGAAAGCTGACTGATTGGAAACAATATGAAGCAATACAATACAATATATACGTGATTTTAAATGCAAATTACATTTCATCTTTTAGTCTTAAGCTTTTGTATCCAATGATTTTATTAATTTTTAATTTAAAAAAAACTTCAATGCATAATGATTTTTTTTATTGTCTAACGTGTGACCTGGAACGTATGGGACAGTTCAGTCAAACTAATTATATTCGATTGGGTTACATTTGAGCTATAATTTTATTGTGAACTTAAATGTCGGTTTAGGTTCACCAAAACAAAACCAATGCATTTATTTCTGTTGAATGTATATCTATGTGGGTATACACAGCTGTCTGTAAAATGGAATTCTATGTGATAAACACTTAGTTGTTTAGGTTTTAATTACGCTGATGTCATGCACCGAAGCAGAATCTGTGATTCCCATTTTAAACGCTGAAAATATTTTTCAAAGATTTATTAATGTTTTTTGGTTCAGCAACTTTAGCTGTAAATGTACTTACTATAGTATATTATAGTATATATTTTTACTTTTCTCCTTGTTTATGTAGTTAAAACATGGAGTATTCTACAATGTAAATATTTATTTTAAGTTTTAATCATATTGTAAAACCAATAATTGGTTATATTGAGAATAAAGTTATAATAGGTCAAAAATGAGAAATTGAGAAATTGCTGTGTAACCTACGAATGTATAGCGAGCAGAAAAAATCAGATCTTTCATTAAGTTGACCTTCAACGCTAGTTTCAAGTCAAGTGGAATGTTAGTTTCTTGAATTTAATTTTTTTAAGAAATTGTGTTTTTAAAAAACTGTTTTCTTAATAGTAAGCGCCTATAATAAGTTCTAAATTGACTTTTTAGCAAGGTTATCCAAAAACAACAAGAGATGTTTAGATGATGACTTAATAGTATCGCATAACTTTCCTTCGTTCACGTTGCACAGAAATTAATGCTGAGAAATTATGTAAATATTGCTTATTATGAGCTGCTGGATGCATTCAGCATCTGAAGCGATAAAGTGCATCTCAACTCAATTAAGGACATAATTATTCTAGAAAGTTAAAACTGAAGTGTTTGGAATTTTTTGCAAACGAAAAGAAAGCCGAAAAGTCCATTACTTTAACTTTTTAAATTTCTAACCATGTGGGTAGACTATGTATGTATTTGTTTCTTGTGTTATTTGCATAAGACAATAAATCGTGCTGATGGACAACGCTTAATTTAAATACTTAATTTAAAAATTATGTAAAATTCGAAAGAATTCGATTCCAATTTCAGCTGATACTTCATTCGATGCTTTAATCAACTACTTTCATCTCCGTACTTTTAAAAATGAGAAGCAAAATGATTCCATCGAGATGCATTGTAAATGCTTCCAAATATGTACTACTGTGCGATCTGCTGCCACGCTCATCATAAAAGCAAGGATGGTTTTCGGGATGCACTTTTTTGGGCGTTGCAGTGCAAAAGATACATGCTTTCTATATGCAAAAGAGGACAAAGGTGTGTACAGTGCTAACGTATTTTCAAGGTAGGATAAATAATACATATAACTACATACTTGAGGGTCAAAACTGACATCTGTATTTTGTTTTGTATTAGCCACTCTGGGTGACTTTGCGTGTGTAAAGACTCTAGGAAAGAAATTGTATGTGTGTCTGTCATATGGCACGGCACGGCAGTTGTTGGCGCGGAGCAAACTCCCAAAGTCAAATAGAAGACCACAGTTGTATGAAATTATTTATTTATTTTCAAAGCCGATGTACACGTAGTATTAGAAAATTGTCAACGTTTATAGCAGCAACTATCTCTCTGTAGCTCTTTATTTACAGTGGCAAATTCCACGGTATGTTGCATATCAACGTTGTCACAGCAAAGCGACGCGTATCCAATAATCGTTAAAATTAAATTGATGCGTACGCAACTGTATTTAGATGGAAAATGACAGAATATTGTTACATTCTGAAAAACACCCAATTCAATAGCAATTTTCAAAAAGTTTAAAACCTTGTTTTGGCTGTTTTCACCAAGCAAGAATTGCGATTTTACATGTTTTTACAAAAAGCGTAAAATGTAATTTTACTTGTTCAAGACAGGAAATTACTGAGTTTTGTCCATACTAATAGTTTTGACAGATTGCATAACATTACTGCTCTTTGGGACCGGGAGAAAACATGGACAATTGCATGCAAAAGCAATTCACGACTTAAAATATGTATACACTAGAGGGATACAATAAATCGCCTAATGAAACATTGGTGTTTGTACAGCAAACAAAAGAACCTACAAACATAAGTTACATAAACTGTAATAGCACTCAACTTTAACAAAATGCTCACGCAAGTTTATTTAGATTTAAAAGCAATGTAGGTACAATCAACAACCAACTAAACAACTGACATAGAAACATACATTATAGTTTCAAACAGCTTCAAGCAACAATGGCATACTCTACAACAATCCCAATTTTGTCTAGTGTCTGTATTTTAGTTCAGTTTATTTTCCCTGCTTGCGTACTATCGCTCAGTAACTTTATTTACAATGAGCAATCGTTAAAACTTATTCTGCGCCCCATTCAATATTGTCAGTTTGTACTTGCAGTGGAAGACGGCGACACCACATTAAACCTCCAAATAAAAGAAACCATTTATAATATTCTCCAATCCTCCGGTTCGTCAATCCAGTCATTTACTAACTATGACAAATTTAATAGGCGTACAAATTATCTAAAACATCAAGAAACTTGCTTTGCTCAAATTGTTACCAAGCTAAATTTAAAAGCGAAAAATGAATCGATATTTGTGAACGAACCAATCAAATCAGAACTAATAGCGGGGAAAGTAAACCACCAGACCGATATCCTTTTCCTACTACTGCCTGCCAGATTTTACACGAACTTGCGATACATAGAAACATCGCTGTGCTTCATGCCACTAAATTATATCATACTAGCTTTTGCCTCTAGTACAAAGTTATTGTTTACAATGCGTCGGACGTAACTACGATGCATAGAGGACAGGGAAGTATGCATAGATCCTTTTATATTTTCTGAATACAAATATTCATGGAAATCCTACGCAAGAATATTAAAAACGTTTCAAGAGTCAAGACGAAACTTTCACGGCTCACTAGTCTCAATTTTTGGTGCCAGTAGTTCTATAAACGTTTCTACCCTAGATCCTAATTTACCGCTGGTGAAAACGTATACATCACAACATCCTCAAGTTCCACTCGCTAGACTCATGTATGTATTGGCAGGCCATTTTAATTTCAGTCTGACGAATAGTAAGCGCGGTGATGGTGATCTTGACCACTGTCACAAGGGCCACGTTTTCCCTTATGGGGTGGTATTCCAGGCTGACATTTTTACGCCCTCAGTGGCCGTTCGAATTCGTACTTATAGACTGCTATATGCTACTCCTTTGAAAGACAATATTCCTTCGTGCTTGAACTACCTCGCTTAACCTTTCACTGGAGCAGTTTGGATGACGCTTGGAATTATTTTGGTGGTTTTACAATGTTTTTTCCGATTCCGTTTAAAAATAAGGAGTATTACAACCTCAGTTGAGCTCTTTTTAACTCCATTCATTAATCAAATTGTGAGTAATAGTAGAACCATAAACTGGCGGTTCTTCTACACATTTTGGTTTATGATAGCCACCCTAATCAGTATAATATTTGCGTGTCACTGGGAAAGCTTCAGAATAGCATCCTTCCCAGTTGTTCCTAATAAATCTCTTGAGGATTTGGTCAAGGAAAACTATGAACTTGTAATACATAATAATGGAGAAACGGTAAAGGGCTTGAAACAAGATCATAAAAGAATACAAAATATTACGGAAAATGCGGACAAGCATCACAGTTTGCTCCTTACACATTTGAAAGACTTGTCACCCAAGATAACACAAATACGGCTCCTGTTCAAAAACGAGCGCTTTGGACTGTTGCTCGATGATGTGCTGCTTACATTGTTTTCAAAAGGGCTACATGACATGTACAAGAAGCGAACGTACGTGACCAAAGAAACGTTCTTTACAAGTCTTGGAGTTGTGGGATTTTGGCTACCAAATGTAGATGTGATAGAAAAAACGTTTGTGGACGTATTTAACTCTGGCATTTATGACTTATGGTGGTCCATGGTGCAGCTTTTTCGAAGACGAGATGAATCACGAATTTTTTAGAGGCGGGTAAATAGTTCAAATTCAAATGAGAAAATTTGAAATAATGCAACAATCGCCAATCCACTTTCTATGGATGACTCGCTTATTCTGTCCGCTTTGTACTGTTTTTTGATTGGAGTGGGTGTCGCGGGTTTAGCCTTTAGCTATGAATATGGGATTCTGAAACCTTCAACAATATGGCCACATATCAAACGATGGACAGTTGGGATCAAAGATTACATTGTTGCGTAATTTTTGTTAGAAGCCAATGTAGGCAAGAGAGACTTGCTAGGCGTACGCCATCCCACTGGCAATAACCAATTGCAACTGGCGTTTTCTGCGTGTGCATATGTTAATGAATGTAGCTCAGTTTCCTAAAAATTCTACTTAGGTTGTTGATTTTTGATTCGTTCAGCGTGGTTTAGTGTGAACTTGGATTTTTACCAAACATTGCAAAGCTAACACCAGGAACTCACAAAACGTAACGGCTGCTTTTTAGCTAGACTCAGTGAATATACATAAACTACTGTAATATATTATAACTGATTATATTTTTAAAGTACTATGCACAGAACGAACATAAATGAATTTTAGTAACCTTTCTAAAGGTAACTTATTAAGCAAGAACTACAATAAACATTAACAGAACATCTAGATTGTCATGTTATTTTTATACCTTGTAAATAGCTGTGTCAATTATTTCAATGGAATCTGATAGACTGCTGTGCATTACTATAATCTGCGATAGCCAGCTCTAGTTGGATCATTTGTGGCTTTACGTTTAGTTTTATTTTAGTGTGATTCTTCGAATACATGGCAGCAGACATTCCCATTTCAAATTGTATTTCTTATATTTGACATATGCAGTAAATTCAGAGTTTGTGAGCTGCAACTTATTTTAATTAGTTTGTAGCCAATTCATTTTTCATTCAAAATAGTTCATTCTTTTTGTGAACTTTGAGCTGCATTTCCAGTCCACGTTGCTGGCGCTGGTTATTATCCCTTGTAATTGCACAGTGTCAGTTGTAAGTATCACAGATACTCATGTGGTGAATTAATGCTCTGCAATAAGCATTAAATAATCATACTAAATATTAAACATTGGGTATGTACCTAAAATCATCCGTGTTGAATGTATAAGTAATTCTGTGATTGATAAGTATTAAAGTTGTGAAAAACCTATGTATTTTGTGATGGAAAAGTACCCGTGTAGAGTGTGCGTCATGTTTCTTAGAAAACTTACTAATATTCAAAATCTTGTACTTAATTATTTGACACGGCTAATTTTCCCGGTTTAGTAATCTCAACTTCTCAACTCACAGATTAACTTCGACCCTCAACTGCTGCGGAACTCTCAATCAGTCTGCTTCAGTTTTCATTCTCAGTGTCAGTTTCTAAATTCTAAAATTATTTGTGAAACCCCATACTAATTGAAATCTTGTAATATGTTATTCGGCGAAATTAAATTTAATTTGCGTGTTTATCATTCAAGTGTTTTGTGTAAGGATTACAACTGCAGCCACAATCATATAATTTATTTAAGTTCATGCTTTTTTCAGAAGTGATGATGATTGATGATTTATTTCATTTTACGAGCGATTTGACCTTGAGGTCCATACACTCGGTGGGTGTATCCCACAATTCCAATTTACAAAAATGTCATATTTTTAATGTTTAGTATGTAAAAATTAAAAGTTATATGTTGGTTTTTTTCCCGCTATTTATCCTAACTTGTTAAGTCTGTATTTATTTGCTATTTTCTGTTTCTGTTAATTCCTTAATTTCGGTTTCAATTGGCTCTTTCCACCTTCTGCTTTTTTAGTTTCTAAATTATTTTGATTTCTGCTTGTCCTATTCTGTTTATCGTCTTATTTTCGGGTTACCCATTATCTGTTGCTGTCGATATGTGATTAGGTTTACTATTGGCTTTGATCTTCAAAAACTGTCCGCACTCTGTTTCCAGAACATTTCCCTTCCTTTGTCTTGGTTCACCTCGTTTCTTCTTTCTTTCTTTTGCTCAATCCTCTTTGTGACTTCTTCTTTCGATAGATCCGGGTTAATATATATTCTGCTTCCTTTTCTGTTCCATAGTGCTTTCGTGGCTTCCATTACTCGTTCTCTGTTACTGGTTTTCATGAATCCTACAAGTATTCTTCGTTTTTTTCGTTGTTCTTTGGTCCGATTCTCCTGATTGTGTCCAGTTCCGCCTTCACATTACATTCGTTCAGAATTTTCTCCACCTCCTTCTGTAGCTGTTCAGGCTTTTCATTCTCGTCTTCGTGGACTCCAGAGATGATAATGTTGTGTCTTTTGTGTATATTCATGAGTCGCTCTCCAGTTTCTATACTCTTCAGTAGTTCAGCTTCTAGAAATTCGTTCTTCTTTTTCAGCTGTTTGATATCCTCCTCGTGCTTCCCTATTACATTTTTCAGTTCCTTCATCACCTGTATCACTGTTTTTAGCTGCTCGTTATTTGCCTTAAAGCTGGATTCTATATTCTTGTTGACCTCTATCAGCATTTTCTTTAATTCTTTAAAGCCGTCGTTCCTCTCTTCACCCGTTGCACACTCGTTTGTCTTTAATTTCTTATTTCCTTGTTCCATGTCACTTCCTTCCCCTGGTCTGTTTTTCTTCTTGTCATTACTTTTCGTCGGCATCCCAAGGTCCAGTCTGTCTCCTTCTTCTGTGTCGTCTTTTTCTGTATAGTTGGGTTCAGTTATTCCCAGTCTTACTTCTAGTCTTCTTTGTTAATGCCCGTTCAGAGTTGAATCCCATGAATAGAAACAAAAATAAAAGAAAGACAGCAGTACTTCTGTTTACAGTTTTAAATACCTTTTCTTCAATTTTTAGATTCTTTTTCATTTCATTCATTTATTTATTTTCCTTTCTACTATTATCGAATATACTTGCCTGAGATGCGCCCGGACACCGACTTGCGCTTTTGATTTGCCAAAAATATTTAGGAATCAATTTCCTTTTTCGGTCCGGGCAATTTTTCTTTCAGTTCTCTGCTCTGATCCGTTTGGCCGTTATTTTCTGCTTCCCTCCTTCTTTTTTGTTGGCTGCTCGCTTAAAAGTACCGTCTGTGTCAAATAAAACGTCACCTTCGTTGTCTGTCTTCTCCCTCTCACAGCCTGCCGTTCACTTTTGCAGCCGCTTGGTTTTTTTTGGACAGTACTTTCCTCTAGAGTTTCTGATTTTTTCTCTTTTTCACAATTCACTTTATTTCTTGTAACATAACCTTTTGCACTTTATTTTTGGCTTTTTTCTCACTAAAATCGGTTTCCTTGTAAAAACCTGATCCTGCCTTAGTACTTCTGATTTATTCTCTAGTATTTTTCTGCTCTAAATTACTGCTTTACTCAGGAGCGTATAGTAGCCTGTTGTTGCTCGTCCGGCAGTATACTACTCTCCTTTTTTCAGAAATAGGCAGATTTAATGCAGATTGCAGATATCGATTAATTTGTCGTTCCGGATCTCATTCTCATGCCTTCCCTGCATTACAGTATTAAGTACCAAACCCTACAACCGTCTAATAATAGTTAATTAATTTATTTATTTCTAATTTCTAAATCTCTCCTATAATTTGGATAAAAAATTAAAAATGAAGTTACAACCACATATGATACACCATTGGAAAGCCCTTCACAAGTAGATTCCAAACATCAAAAGGTCGTAGCAAGTATGCCACCATCCACTGGGTCAAAATCGCGATTTTGTGATTTTTTGCAAAAAATGAAAAATAGGGTAACACACACATGTGACACACCATTGACGATCAGAATCCAAAAACCAAAAGATTGCCGCAAGCATCTGGGCATCTTCATTGCTAAAATCGTGATTTTGTGATTTTTTTTGCAAAAACTTAAAAATGAAGCTATAGCCACATATCATACACCACTAGAAAGCCCTTGAAGAGTAGATTCTAAAACTGTAAAGGTCATAGCATTTATCCACCCATCCTCATGGTCAAAATCGCGAATTTGTGGTTTTAGTAAGTATACACGTGTATTTCTTATGGGATGTGGGCGGTACTTACTCGAATGTACAACAAAATTACCCGTAGGCTTACGGTCTGTAAGAGGCCAGTTAGAAGTAAAAAAAAAACAAGGGCGCAGCCCTTGTTTTTTCTTATCATTATTTTTGTTGTTGACGCATTTGTTAGGTTTCGTACTTCTTTGTTTGTTCAACCGTCATTGGTCGGGTCTGTTATTTACTGCTGTTTAACAGGTTGCAGTAGCTGTGGAGGATTTATTTATTTATTTTATAATGGAACAACGAGTGTATGTGTATATAATTATAAATGTATGTGGGTATCTAGGGACTTTTAACTTTTATTTTTGGTTCTTTTGATCTTTGTATATGACAAAACTTACGTATGATTTTATTCTTTTCTTTTCTTTCATTAGGCAATTCACTATATACATACGCAATTACTTACTGCGAACTATAAGTATATTATAATCAATCATACCTATAATTATTATCGCAGCATAGGATGGGGAAAGCAGTAAACAATGATGACAGATAGACGATGAAACAATGATACGAAATGCTGTCAAGTTGCTGTGCAATTTATTTTACCAGCTTCAGCATTAACTTACATTTTCAAATTTTCGTATGGTTTAAATACTTACAAATAATGATAATGACAATTCAGCTTAGTTTACTTTTACTACAACAATTCTACAAGTAATACTAAATTATTGTTATTGATTGACGAAGTAATTATTGGTAAATCTGAAGTGAGAAAGTTCCTATGTTTTCTAATCCGTTCGTCACTTCAAAAGCAGAATCTTAACAGAAAATCTTTAAAAAACCTGGCATCAATACGTAGTTATAAGTCAATCGATTACAATAGGCAACCGTTCACTAGCTATCCGCATCATCTACCATTACAAATATTATTCATAATCCAGGAAATATTTTAAACAAAAATAATTATGGGTAACAGGGTATGTGTTTAGGTTAGGCACAATAACTCGTTCTATTCTAATGCGGAAAAATCTGTATCTACCGCCTACATTTTTGTGAGGGGTCAATTTTATGTAATGGTTACTGTTACCCACTAACAGTAAAATTAGTTGTTAGTTTATGAACTGCTTAAAAATGTATGTAGGCACTTATTTACTATTATAAACTGAAATTGTATAATACAAAGTGAAAGCCCTGTTATTTCTGGGACTGATTATCGCCGTGATTATCTGATTTTGTTTTCCTTTTTATAAAAATTGAATTGTGATTGTGTACAGTTTTACAGTCTTAAAAAACAGAACCACACATTTTTGTGGACATGTTCATGAATATTGCGGAAGTACATAATTGAAATAAAAATAATGTAAAATAAAAAAAGCCCCGGATGCATTGCGTACCCATGATTGGTTTCTGTCAATTACATTCTGCACTTGCAGCGTCGTTTGGGCCTCATCTCTCCCCCAAAATGGAGAAGATACAAAGGCACAGAAATTTCGATTACCGCACTTGGAAATATATTCTGCAATCGCTGAAACTGAGCTCCGGTCGGCTGATCATTTAAGCTCCAGTCTTCCCTCCCATGCACATGAACAAACTTTACGCTCTCAATCTTTTGGTTTTGGAAACACATATTCGTAACGATCGTGAAACCAGGATGGCCTATGACATCATTGAGGAAGAGACTAAGCAATTTAGGAAATGTTGTCGACCAAGGAAATGCTTCAGGAAATGCCTGGTGACCTTGTGTCTTTATAGTCAGTTTCTGAACGTTGGGCAGTGCTTCCGGCCACTTAAGCCCCGGAACAGCCGACACTGGGTCCCACATTATAGTTTCCAAAGAGTTCCAGCTGCACTCCAACAAGCGATTAAGGACATTCACGCCCCTGACCCGCATGTCAGGGGACTTTAGGAAATTTGGAGTTGACCACATAGCTCCATGAGGGTTTCTTTCGAAACAAAAGGAAATCTCTCTCAATTTGAGACTTGCGTCCCCGGTTTGGGTCAGTTCACAAATCTTTTCAAAGTCTTTCAACTCTCCAATAAAATCCGGTTCAAAATCAATGTTTTTAAGATAACCAAGTCTGTTTAATGGTTCCATAAAGTACTTGCAGTCGTTCCTGGGCGTGTCGAAATCCCTAGCATTGATTTCCTTCAAATTAGGGGCCAACTGAGTCACCACTTCCAGTAATTTGGCTGAAACTCCAGTCAACGAGAAAACTTTCAGTTTTGTATTTGTTCCCCAAGTTTTTGAACGAATTTCTTTAAATTCGGGATCAGTCGCTAATAGTGCTGAGTCATATTCCCGAGTCGAACCACCGTCTGCCCAGGAAGCGGAATATTCTAACTTGAATTCTAATTTTGAGAGATTGGGTGTTTGATGAAGAAGTAGGTTTGTAACAAAGTCAATCACTTCCTTTTCTTCAGCCTGTGATTCATCGCACCATTCGCACGAAAAAGAGAGCTACTGAATGTCAGATCCTTTACTGAGGAAGTTGAGCATTGCTCTGTTTTTCAGAAAATCCACTGCATAGTTTTCTTTATCGAAACTAAATTTACTACACGGCAGTGGCAACCCCAGCATTGAATCCGGACGATTATTAAAAAGACCCAGAGACTGCGAAAATTCTTCTTCTTCAAAATAAAAACTAATGGATTTAATTCGATTCTGAAGCTCCAGGGATGCAAATGAATTCCATGTGCGACAAACCAGGCGGCAGTTGTACAGATCTTGGTTTGGTAAAAAGCGGAACAACTGCTCTCGAATCTGAAAGTTAGTCAATTTTAACTTTAAATTTTCATTATTAAAGTTTATACAATCTACTTGTAAAAGACCATTTTTAATTTTGATCTCTTTACAGCTGATGATGTCAATTATTGTAATACATCATTACACGATTTAATAATTTTTAGAATTTGTAGAATTAACGATCGAAATCATTAAATCAACAACACATTAAAGTCTTCGAGCGATAAAATAGCTAATGCTAATCTATATGTATCTGGTTTTCCTTTTCCTTTAATAGTTTTTGGTACGCCATATTACTTAATAGATATAATTCAAACGAAGTAAATCCATTTATTTAATTTATTATCTTATCATACGTGGTCAATGGAGAAGGTCATTTTAACAAAGGCCAGGTCACCAGTGCCATCCGTGACACTGACACCATCAGAGGCGGCTGCCGCGCTCGACGTCAAACAAACTGCCCGTTTTTTCCTGCCTTCAGTGCCATTAACTTCTTTGACTTCTTTTTCGTCATCCTCTATTTCTGGCTCCGGAGCTTCCTTCCGTTTATTTCGTAATTCATAGCAACTTGCACTCCCACTGACGGCAGCCCTATTTTTATTTTCATCCCTGATGATGATGCAACTTCAAATGTTTCATTGCCTAAAAATGATAGGGAAAAACAATAAATATCAGTGTCAGTTAAATAACATCTAAATTAATCAACAGCCAAAACAACAGTCAACAGTTGACGGTATGGTACCATTTAACATTTTCCGTGTTCTCGAAACTAAACGGCGATGACCTAGTCAACAAGTGGGGAATAATCAGTCAATAACATAAAGCCCAGAGACGTGACCAGTAGCTGAGGGATTTTTTTTAAACAAAATTAATTATTCTAAATATTGTAAGAAATATAATTGAAATTAAATTACCTGAAGGATTCTAAATCCACAAATGCGTACTGGAAACTGGAGCTGCACTGCACACTGCACAACGAGCTTTACGCCAATGCAATTCTTTCAATACTTTCTTGCTACACTTCGACAGAAAATAAACTAAAATCTTGGCGGTAAAAGCATCTTAACTGTAAAACAATAATACGTACATATATGAACAAACCTTCAAGCGACAAGCATTCCAAAGGGTCATTTCAGTTATTATGTTATTCTACAAGTGCTTACTTTGTTTATCACCAGTTTATAGTAAAAGATATTTTATGTACCCTATTTCCTCGATTAAATACCGGGTCTCAAATAGTTTCCGGTTTCGAATAGTTTCCGGGTTTATAACATGTAAATCATAGGGGAGCCAAGCCAGTTTTATGAATTAGTTTCCGGAGAAACTAATCGAGGAAATACGGTAATTTAATTATTTTGTAATTTTTTCCTTTCGGGATCTGGAAAACCAACCTTTATTCACATTTCAGAGAGAGTAATATATAACAATACCCTTAATCTCCCCCTGTTCCCCAGTTACTCCTTAAAATAGGGTATGAAACAGATCATAATTACAACTTTCTTTTTTCTCAAAAGTGAACCCTCCCTGGTTAGTCTGTCTGTGAACAGCCTACCATTAGAATTAGAACTAGAACAGATGGGTGAATGGGTCAGGAACCAGACGTTTGATAGCTAAAAGCTGAAAGGCAACTGAGATATTATTGTGGGATCAGTTAATGAGTAATTAAGTATTCTCGTAGCCTGGTGTATTTCTGGAACCACAAACAGCACTTACTTTCATACATAATTATAGAACATGTTCAAAGTTTCAAAGCAGCAATAATCACTTATTACACACAAAATAAACTTTGAAAGCAGCTCAGTGTTTGCAGTAGCATTTTAACTGTAAAATAATAAACAGTGTGTAGGCAGTGTAGAGTAGGTGTAATTAAGTATTAGTGATGCGCCCTAGTCTAGTCTGGCTTGACTTTTATAAATGACAATGATTCCATTTGACTTTGACTGTGATTTTCCGCTAATTTGGACCGCTTGACTTGTCTAGACTAGACTAGCTGGCTCTTTCAAACTCCTAGGTAGACTAGGCCAAGGATTTTCGCCATGTTAAGGGATGGCTGCCTAACTGACTAGACTAGACTAGCAAAAAATCTTGGACAGCACTGGATATTATCTAGAAACTAATGATAATACTAAAATAGTTACATACTTATTACAAAACTTCAACGGACAAAGTAGCGTTTCAGTTATTTTGCCATTGTCAAAATGTTTCCTTTATTTTTCAATTATTAGTTCAAAAGTGGTTACAATTTTTTCGCTTCTGGAAAAACCTATTTTTACTTTTAAGAAACAGAAAGAAATATACTTTTTTAACAAATCCGAAAAATTCCGATTGTTGGAAAACAGTCGGAATTTTTTTAGGACTTTGCTAACTATTATAAAAACTATATTGTGCAACGGTTTATAAATGTTTGTAAACACAAATAATTCTAAACGAAGAGCAATTAATTGATCGGAGTACAAAACAACAAAACTAATGACGAGTGCAGATTTTTGGTATTTTGTTTAGAAAAAGTACAGTCGTCACGATATCTCTTCAGCGGCGACGGATGATCCTTCATAAAGTCAACAAAAAAGATTTAATAATGCTTTCTAATGCAAATGTCCAGCTCAATAACTCTATTGATCTCGCCCAGTCCAAGTTTCTTCATAAAATATGTGGTATGCAGTACAAATCATAAATTGCTCTTTTCTCTAACTATAGTTATTAAATAAGTGAACCTTCTCTGCTCTGGTATGTACTGTAAACAGCTTGGTGCAGAATAAAGCCTTTCCGAATAAAAACAATTTCGCAAAATTCCATCCTTTTATTTATGAAATACCTACTTTAATTATAATACAAAAATGGGCCAAAGCGTAAAAATGATTTTCAAAAATTTATTTGCGGAGCCTCGATAAAATACAAAAATGATAAAGTGTAATAAAATTACTTACCTACCTAATAAATTAATCGTACCACAGAAATCGATTGATTACAAGACATCAAACTTTGTTAATCAAATGTAGCACAATACTGAACTGGTTACTAGTCTCGTCTGCTTTCGTCAATATATAGCTATGTAGGTATGTACGTCAATGGATTACAGTAGAGTAATGCCTAGCCGATCAATATGTTCCTACTGACAACCATACACTCTAGATAAATAATTATTATTATTGTAAATTAAAATTTGGACACCTATTATTTTTATAACTGATTACATTATTAAAAAATCATTCTGACACACTTACAATACGGGTCCAGAATGATAATCGTAGATATCTAAACTAGGAACTAGTATAATTGATAACTGATTACATCGCGCATTGAGACAAAGATTCAAAGATTACAGGTGCTTCTGCTTACTAGCTACAGCTGACCGTGTGTCAGCAAGGGAAAAGATAAGATCGATACAAAATAAAATTAGAAAAACAAGTAAATCAAAGGGAATATAATAGAGACTTCACAAAGACTACGATATTATTTTTTACCAGCGAGACCGATGTCACGGAACCATTAGTACCATTACACAGAGTTGTGATAATCAGCATTAATTTCCTTTTTTTGAAGAACATGTGCTCTTGCAAAGGTGCAAGAGCATTACATTAGTAACTGAAATAAAAAAAAAATGAAATGTAAAATAAAAAAGCAAAGAATGTATTTCCATAAATGGTTTGACTCAATCAAATTCAACACTCGCATCGGGCAGGTGTATCATCCCCGAGATTTCGATGCTGGTCGTCACACAAATCCTGATTGCCGCAATTGGAAATATATTTTGCAATCGCCGACACTGAGCTTCAATCAGCGGATATAGCTTATAAAAATTAATAGCTTAATATTAATAGCTTCTTACCTATATGGTAAGTTTCTGAATGTTTGGCATTACTTCCGGCCACTTCAGTCCCGAAAGACCCGTCGATGGGTTCCACGCAATAGTTTCCAGAGAATTCCGACTGCACTCCAATAAACGATTAATGACATTCTCGCCTGGCCCGCATGTCAGGGGACTTTAGAAAATATGGAGTTGGCCACGGATCATAGTCCATATTTGCCGGAATAGGAAAGGCAGACAATCTCATCGTGAGACTTGGGTTGGCGGTTGGCGACCCAAAAGGCAAACACTCTCAATCCGAGACTTGGGTTCCCGCTTTGAGTCAGTTCACAAATAGCTTCAAATATTTCCATTTCTTTAACCGACTTGGGGTTAAATGTAATTTCTTTGAGATATCCAAAGTCTGTTCAGTGGTTCCATAAAATATTTGCAGAAACTCGCTTTGAAGTAGGAACCTGAAGCATTGATTTCCTTCAAATTTGGAGCCAGCTGAATCACCGTTTCGAGCAATTTAGCTGATACTCCATCCAAGGTCAGAATTTTCAATTTTGAGTTGGTTTCCCAAGTTTTTGAATGAATTTCTTTAAATTCTGGGTCAGTCGTTAATAGTGTGGAGTTCCATTTGCGCAAGGAACCTCCTTCTTCCCAGGAAGCGGAGTATTTTAATTTGATTTCTAATTTTGAAAGGTTGGGTGTTTGATGAATAAGCAGGTTCGTGACAAAGTCAATCACTTCCTTTTCTTCCGCCTTTGATCTATCGAAGTCTTCGGAAGACAGCTCCTGAATGCCAGGTCCATATATTTATCAAGGAAGCTTAGCATAGCTCTGTTTTTCAGAAAAGTCAGTGAATAGCTTTCTTTTTCAAAACTAAATTTATTGTACGGCAGTGGCAACCCCAACAATGATTGTGGACGCTTAGCAAGAAGGCCCAGAAGCTGTGAAAATTCTGTCGTCCCAATTTCCAAACACACTGAATCCATTCGCTTCTGAAGCTCGAGCGATGCAGTTGAATTCCATGAGCGACACGCCAGCCGACAGTTGTAGAGATCTTCTTTGGGCAAACACCGAAATATTTGCTCACGAATCTGAAAGTTTTAGTTTTAAATCTGAATCAAATTTTTTAATAATGAAACAGCAACTTGCATAACGTCAGTTTATATTTATCAGTTTGGAGTGATACCGTCAACTGATACATAGATTTGCGTAAATTAATTATTTTAAATTATATGACGTAATGCGATCAAAATCAACAAAGCAATTAAAATCTGTGAGTAATATAATAGGTATCTAACGTATAGCTATAGTACAGGTCGGTCTACCGATTTTTTTTACTCAAGTGTCGGTATAATAACAGGGTAAAAAAATGTTTCCTAATTTTCGACCAATACGATCTTGTAATACATCATTTTGACGGAAATGGGATGGAGATTACAGATCTGAAGTTAGTTTTGAAATATCATGTTCATATTTTGAAATGTTTCAAAAAATGTTGAAAAAACATGGATAAACTCACTTTGCACGCACCGAAGATATTTAATTGAAGCTCGGAGAATAGATCCTGACATCCTTGAAAGAAAATATCGTCCTGCTAGCTAGCTGTTACGGCTATAATATATGAACAGCCCTCGCCGTTCGATAGTGTAGATAATATTAGAATAGGATAGCTATAGTGTA
>JAQFZC010004025.1:0-17119 GCA_034695205.1 Dicyrtoma fusca | reverse complement strand
GGATTTTACGACCTTGCCCGCCACAGCAAAGTTTAGTCGAGGCAATCAAAGGACGAGAGAACTCCTCGAGTATTCTGTTGCTTGGTCGCCCGTTTCGTAAGAACTTTTGTGAACACAACCATTGTGGACAATATGGACTTGAACCCTTTTAAAAATGGGGAAGATATTATTTTTCATCTTTTCAAAATGAATTTTAAATCTTTTAAAAACTTTTAATTTAAAAACTACATATTTTATTTCGAACATGAAAGTGTGAAAAGTAATCCAATCGCGCTACTTGTTTTATTTTTCAAATTATCGTAGCAATTAATTTTTACCACCCCTTGCATGTCCAAATGACACTGCCAAATATACACAAGATTCATTTTTGTTTGATGAAGGCATGTTGTGTAGCACAGTTTGATTTAAAAGTTGAAAAATTGATTTTGACACCTATGGGTCAACAATATCAAAAATCTTTTTTAAAATGCTTCTACTATCAAACTCACTTTTATTAAATTCGGTTTGTGTACATTAAAAATGACTACTAACTGGTTGATTCCAGTGCGGCCCAAACATTGATGGCGGATCGATTCTATTCAAGGAAGCGAAGACTGGAAAACAAAATCGTGTCTGAACAGGACGAGAGAGAGCGTGACAGGCGTGCGCATCAACTGGCCTGGTGTCTTGAGCTTGTAAAAAATAACCAAGTTTTAAACAAAATTCAATAGTATACCACATATTATACCTGATTCTTATTAATGGATTTCTTATGATTAAGATTTAATAAACAAACAGATCATTCGACCAATTTATTTAAATGATGACATCATGGACGATCACGACAGAAGAAATGGCCTGCCCACCTGGAAGTCCCTCCCACACATTGGTTTGGGGGCAGTCAATGACTCGGCCCTCATGACACAAGGGGGCTACTGTCTCCTGCACAAGTACTTTGGCGATCAAGATTACTACCCGCATTTGTTAAATACAGTCTACAATGGTTTGCTACTCACCCAAGTGGGAGAAAATGATCAGAAACTGATGAACATGTTAACCGAGGATACGTAAGAACACATTTTACTTTATCATTTTTAAAGAAATTACTTGAAGAAAACCCCCAAATCGCTTTCCTACCCCTTTATTCACAAGCCTATACGGCAACAAATTGTCGGCAATATCCAATGACGTGAATGGGTTTATTGCAGATCGCTGGAAAGCCTAACTATCATTAAAGGTCTTCTAAATTCAGCGGTTCTTCCGAATATTTGCATTATTACAGCCATGTTGATCGTAAGTCTTTGGGTTAATTTGGATACGTAAGACGGTTATTTTGATTGAGCATTGGCTACATTGGTTTACTACTCTTTCAGAATGGAGTACGTGACTTGGAACTGGAGAGGCAAGTGTACGAAGCAGGCTGTGATTCCATGGTTTATGGGACGATGATTGATGACTTTATAGACTGCTACGGCGGGGAACTCGTCACTCAGAGAAAAGTCAACGACATTTCCAACGGGAGGCAAACGTGGCTTCTCTTTAAAGCATTGGAGTTGGCAAGTCCAGCGCAGCGCCTACAATTGAAGGTACATATAGTATAACGCTTTCTGTAAAACCCAGCATAAAGGGCTCCTAAACAGAGAGAGCTTCTGGAATAAAACGCTTTGTCGCCTAAAAAATTCAACATGTTCCAGCCTTTAAAAAAATTTGTAGATCAAACTTTTTTTAAAGAATATGATGAATGTAGTCGTAATAATAGTTGCAAATATAGTTTTACTATTTAAAAAAGTTTAAATGCCACTTTTACACAAAACAAATTCGTTAAACAGTTTTAAAACACTGTAAAAATGTGTTCATTCCTGTGTACTATTATAATTTTTATTTCAACAAAAAACAAGACATGCGCACACGTTTGTATGTTTCTATTAGAAAAGTGAAAATGAGTGTTTTTTCTTGACATTTTCCGAAACGGAAAATGGGTGTATTTGCTATTTTCTAATATATACCACAGGCATTATGTTCGACCTTTTTTCGATGTTTATAACAATTCGTCAACACGAGTTTTTAAAAAAAAATAATGTCTTCAACCACAGATGAACTATGGGAAGGATGATGCAGCCTCCGTTCAAAATGTTGTCCAAATCTACGATGAGTTAAATATTAAAGAAGCCGCCTTGACCTGGTTTGAAGAGACCTCTAGGAAGCTACAGGAGAAACTTAAGCAAATCCCTCAAAATGAAGTTCCATTAAATGTTATCCTGGGTATCTACAACCACTACCGAGCAGTTGGCGAAGGAACTTTGGCCCGAATTTAAGAGTGTTATGGAAATACGTAGTAAAGTATAGTTGAGTGAGAAAATTACTCATGTAGTACCACTATCAGTCGTTTGACTGAAAAGTATTAGTACTAAATTTAATAAAACAAATATGCTATTAAATATTAACAGAAAATTATCTTTTATTTAAAACAAAAAAGCATTTCGCACTTAATGTGTTATTACAACATGGAAATATTACGTATTTTGCTCATTTATAGACGCGCGTCATTTAGCTTCTTACTTTGCCCTTTAAAACTGATGATGGTCCTATTTTGCCTCTTAAGCAACGACTTATGATTGACACAACACGCTGCGATCATTTAAATGTTATCAACAAAGAGGCAACATTGACAGCAACAAAGTGCACAAAATTTAAAGTTGACATTCTTTCCATCTGATGAAATCCACCCACACGGATCCCAAAAATTGGAATGGATCGAACAATCTTGGTTATTTTAAGATTCAGTGGGTCCTTTTGGAAGTAACCACGACTTCTTGATCCCAATTGGATTGTGAGCTCATTGTTGCTGATTCTTTTTGACACGACCAGTGTCCTACTTTTAAGCTGAATTATTTTTTCAGGGATTTGAAATGCTTTCTCGTAGAGAAACCAGTGAACAATTCCCATATTGAGTGTCAATAATCCATTGAAACTTGCAATGAGTAAAGATTCACGCATGAATTTGACTGCAAAAAATGTTTCACCGATGCAGGAGGTGAGACAATAATTTTTTAATGCAAATGTTGACGACGAATTGCTTAGATTGAATAATCGAATAAGGATTTGAATATGGCGGCACTGGCGTGCTGTTTCTACGATGCCTCTCTTAGTGCTGTAAATACAATAAATTAGATTTGGTTTTATTGCTGTTGTTATGTATTACTAAACGGTTGGTCGAACAAAACAAACGAACAAATAACTTGGTTGAAGGAATAATAGAAAATGTTACGCAAGTCTGTGAAACATGCAATATTTTTAGAATAATGAAACGCATATAATTTGATTGAACGGAAGCAAGAACTTTTAAAACATGCTAAGCTAAAGCAAAGACTTACGTCACGCCCTCGAGCTGCTTGCTATTTCGCTCCAGCTTGTCTTTACAATACTCAAGAAATGACAAATGAAAATATACAAGCAAATAACAATTAGAAGACACACATGTCATAAAGCACATCTCAATTAACCCACAAATAAGAAAATTGACGTTTGTTTTCTGACTCTGGCTCAATATTTGATACACAAGTGTAGGCCTTGTTTTGTCAATAAGAAGAATTATAAGATAAAATAGATTCGAAAACGTAAATAGTTGTGGAAGATACATCATAAGTAAACCTTGTTTAGAGAGCTTTGAAACGGGTACTTTTTTAAATATTATTTTGTGGCCATACATTTCATTCCATAGAACAATAAATACGTCGTTTTGACTTTTGTAACTAAACTCAAAGAATAAACAACAAAGGATTGTACTCAATGAAACAAAGCCCATGGAAAAATGATTAAAATTAAAATCAGAATGACGCGGGGAAACAAACGTGTTTGCAAATGCCACTGCTTTGTACACTAAAATCATTTTTAAACCCAGAAAAATTAAGTTTGAGAGGAAACGCTGCACTAATTTAGACTGCCGTTTCATGCGCCTTGTTTCTGAGTCAAATTCGAACGGAATTATGCACAACTTGGTTATAAACCTCATAGCGAGGCAGTTTATATTATTTTGGGGCAGGAAAATCATTTTTGTAAAATGAGTTATCTTTAGTATGTCAAGCAAATTTTCAAAAATATGTAACGAGCAAACAATAGTTTCGGAGTACAAAACGCCGAGTCCCTTAAATGCAATTAAAATAATTAATCCACTTAAAACGTAGAAACCGTTGAAGGAATAATAATTTGATTTAACACTTTTAGAAAGTATAAAATAAGAAATAATTTTTAAAGAAAGTAGTTAACAGTTTCATCAAAATGGGATCAAACTGAAAAATCCGTATTTTCAAACTGTTGTAAAATCAGACATTATTTTCGAACTAACTTAAACAGTAAAAGAATTTTTTTGTAGAGCAAATAAAATGGACTGCACAGTTTCTAAGGGATTATTGTGACCGACCGATTACCCAACGGGCCAGCAATGGAAAGGGCAGTTTCGAAGGTCATAGAAGAAATCCATGATGATATCGTTTCATGATAAAAGCAATAGCAAAAATAATCGTTAGGCTAACCATTGCAAAATTAATGACGCTACTGTTCCTTGCATGTATACAATTTCTTCATTTTGTGTCAAAAGCTCATAAATAATTGCTACATGGGTGTTGACCAACAACTCCACGAGTTTTTCGTAAACACGTTAATAATATATAATTCCATGATCATATACTTTTCTTTATTGGCAATTTGACAACCATCCGTATAATCAATTTAGTTTGTTGTGTCAAGGATGACGTCGCATGACCCTATGTAGTAATTTCCTGAAAAAGTTGTATAATGTGTCGAAGTTTGTTTGCGTGCCAAAACTAAAAACATTATTCGAATTGCTTGGATACAAAAATACTTGCCAATAGGGTTGGCAAATTGCCCAACTCTCGTCCAAAATGCCCGGCATATTTAAAATGCCCCGCAAAATGCAAAAAATGCAATATGATTTCTTTTTTTAAATATAGTTTTCATAGGGTTCATTATTACATTACTCCAGTTTTAAGCAAATATTATATAAGTTTTGTACGGTTTTTAACAATGAAGCGATTATAATTCTCTTTTCATTTATGTACTTAACAACAAATCTTAATGCGCATTTAATCAATCCTTTTGCAAAGGTTAATGTTTAGTTTTGACCTTTTTGGAAAAAGTAATTAATAGTTTCGGTATTTTCGAATTATTTAATTTCCAGTTTTAAACTGTTTCGAAAATCTATGACTATGAAACCGGTCACGGATCACTAAGAACAATAGTTGTGGCCGCAGAAGCATTAAGTTTGACGCGTCGGACCACATTTATGCGAATTGACGCAAGATAATATGTAGAGTAGAAGCTGGTAATTGTGATTGGCTTGTTATTGTGACCGATTGATTTTTTGTATGGAGAGCAAAAGAATAAATTCCCAGCATGATTTCATGTTAGGCTACAAGATTCGTTCGTCAAACGTAACACGGCACGGATAATTTATTCAACTGCTTTCCTTACAACAAATCAATCTATCAAAATTACCAGCCTCTACCCAACCAAAATTTTTTAATGATAGGCTTACAGTGAAACATATTCGCTCAATTGACACTTCCGGGGTTTGACAACCCTGGAAAAATTGATTTGAAATTTTTTATTCTATTACCTAACGGTATTCAGAACATTTGAAACTAAAAGCATAGAAGTTATCTTCATATTAAGTGGTTATTGTGAGGTAAAGATCTTTGTCGTAGGACAGTGATAATTAATATTTTGCCATGTAATTATTTGTCCGGTTTCGATTATGGTAGGGGATACCTATGTGCCTAGTTGGCCAGGATAGTTTATGAAATTTTGTTTCAGTTCTGTATTACATACCTTTATTTCCTGTGCTTATTCTGACGATCAATTTTTAGCACAGCAGTGTGAGATCTAATTTAATGGTTTTTTAATAATCTCACAAAGGAGGAAGGTAAGCTGTTGTTAAACAAATAGACGCCAGCAATTGGACTTATTGAACCCTCTCCATCCAGGAAGTATTTTATAGAAATTTTGAGTAATCAAAGATCGATTACAAATCGACAAAAACGACTTTCTTTCTTCGGACAAGGCTTATGCACATAAAGAAATTTAGCCCTAAAAATGCTAATTTGGGATAGTTTAGGTAGAATAAAAACGTGCTACGATCTTCTTCAAAGTGTTTGTCTCTTTTACCTACATTACCTGAAACACATGCTGTTGGAGATTTTTAGTATAGTTTGATGCTATGGATTTTAGGTATTTATTATTGTTTTCCAAAATCATTAAATTATCATTGAAATTGTCAAGCAATCTAAATTATACAAACATAATATGAAAAAGGAAGAAAATAGTTGTAAAATGGCAACTAGTGGAAGCCGACAAGATCGATAGACGACAGATACGTTCAACAGCCATTCGAGACAGACGGTCCGAAATGTGCTGACATTTTTGGCATGACAGCCAAAAAAATTACTAAGCACGTTTCAGAACCTATCTTTTGTAGTAATTATAAATTTATTACAATGAACTCGTAATAAATAGTATTCTCAATTTATATTCTGCCCTTACAACGTAGAATATTTATTTTGCCGAACTGCCAAATTAAATTACTTCTCATCTGACGACATGTCAACGTCGCCAGAACACATGCACAAAATATTTTCAAAGTCAGCCCCAGTGGAGTATCACGAAAAATACAATATCGTTATTTCTGAACTGCGAAATATGTTAAACGCACCTGCATTCTGTATTTTATACACTTTTATTTAAATAGTTAACTATGTTGTTACATTTTAAAATAGTGCATATATGGTAATTTATTGAAGTTATTACTCCGGTTGTTCAGTTATAAACGGCCATTTCGGTATGATTTGGATGGCAGTGCAGATTTGCAATAAATGATGATTAGCAATCGGCAGAATTAGAAAAATAGAACGAATTACTATCCGAATTAGTGAATTGATGGTTCGTAGGTTTGGGTTTGAATGTGTTTGGATTGAGAGTTCAGAGTGGATGTGTTGTTCGCCGTTGTTCAGTTGGAAGGCTAGGAAGATCTAGTGAGATTTGTATCGGATGGCGGTCTAGGAAGATCTGATGAGTTTAGGATTCTACAGGCTTAGATTCAGTTGCAAAGAGCTAGTCAGGCAGCTTTACGAATGTGAAATTAAGGATTGGATTTGACCGGCATGGTCGATTGGAATTCCTCCAACGAGGAAGGTAAATACATTTAGACTACATTGAATTTATATACTGATAAGAATCGAGGGCACAACCATCCACTAATATTTAGCATTTGATTAGTGATGGCCAGAAATTATACAAAATTAACGAATGCATGGAATCTTAAGTACAAAGTAACAATTGAGTTGTAAAGTAACGAGTAATGTCATGTACATAAATGTACGTGTAAGATTTTGAGGAATGTAAAGTGTACATGGACATAAAATGTGAAACGTGTAAAGATTAGTGATAAAGGCATGAGATATTTACGAATGGTGCTATCAATAATTAAGAACATCGAGAGCATGGCATGAAATGACAAATATGTGAATTATATTCTAAATTATCTGCAGACAAATAAATTGTGGAAGGATACTGCAAAGTAGACTGAACACCGGTAATCACATATATTTTTCAAATTGAAGAACAGCAGAATACTGTACTTGTAACACATTTAGCACATAAAGATTCTATACATGATTTAGAATTTACAACTGCTAAATAAGTACATTCACCGTCATAAGCTCTGAAATACGAGTGGCAAAACACACCGAATTCATTTAAACATTATTAACAAGGAAGCTACATTGACTGCAACAAAGTGAACAAAATTTAAGGTCGACATTCTTTCCATCCAATTAAATCCTCCCACACGGATCCCAAAGTTCGGAATGGATCGAACCATTCTGGTTATTTCAAGATTCATCGGATTCTTTTGAATGTAACCATGGCTGTGAGGTCCCCATTCAATAGTTAGCTCATTGTTGCAGATTCCTTTGGACACGACCAGAATTGTATTTTTGAGCAGCTTTATTGTTTCGGGAATTCGAAATGCCTTCTCGTATAGAAACCAGAAGAAAATTACATAATCCAGACATATTAAACCGTTGAAGCCAGCTATGAATAAAGATTCTCGCACGAAGTGGACAGCAAAAACGGTTGTGCCAATGCAGAGGGTGAGAGCTAAAATTTTGATTCCAAATGTTGACGATGCATTGCTTCGATTAAATAAACAAATATGGATTTGAATTTTGCGACACTGGCGTGCTGTCTCTGCGATGCCACCTTTAGTTCTGTTAATAGATACTTACATTGGATTCAATATTACAGCACTAGTTGTAAATGTATGAATTGCAAATGAAAGCGACCTGTACTGGAACAAAATTTAGAGGACATGACTTATAGTTAGAGCAAGTAAAAACACAATACGAAATAAACCGAAACTTACGTAACACGATCCAGATGTTTGCTAGTCTTCTCCAGCTTCTCTTTACAATGTTCAAGAAATAATAATTGAAAGAATACTGTGAAGTAGTAATTAGAAGCGATGCATAATGTAAAACAAATTTCTATTAGACTACAAATAATGAAGTTGGCATCTGTTTTCTGATTCTCACTAAATATTTGAAATACAAGAGTAGGTCTCGTTTTGTCACTAAAAAGTGCTGTAAGATAAAATAGATTTGAAGCAGCAAACAATTGAGGAAGGTACAGTAACAGGAAACCTTGTTTAGAGAGTTTAGAAGCTGATTCGTTTTTGAATCCTACTTTGTTGGCGTACATTTCATTCCATAGAACAATAAATATGTCCGGTTGCATTCTAAAACTAAATTCAAAAACCAAACAACAAAAGAATGAACTCAAGACAACAAAGCTAACAGACAAATGACTAAAATTAAAATTAGAGGGACTATGCGTCAAAATTGTTTCTCCAAATCCCACTGCTTTGTAGACTAATATAATTTTCAAACCAAGGCAAATAAGGTTTGAAAGGAAACGCTGGATTGCTTTAGACTGCCCTTTTAAGTGTCTTGTTTTTGAGTCAAATTCGAATGGAATCATGCACAAGTTAGTGATAATTCTCATCGTGATGCAGTTTGCGAAATTGTGAGGCTGCAAAATCATGTTTTATAACAATTGAGCTAGTTTTTAAAATACAAAGTCGAATTAGGAGTATACGTGAAACTACTTGATCACTGACGCAAGTATACTACACAAGTGTATTCCTTATTAGTTAATTGGTATTCACCAGGGGTGTGAAGCGGTTTTAACCCAAGTAGCTAAAATAGGGCTTAAAGTGGTTTTAACCGGCTTTAATTATTTGGGGCTTTTGGCTAAAAGTGACTAAAAGTGGCTAAAATAAGTAAAACCGAATAAAACCGAGAAACCATTATCTATAAGTAATGTGGATTTGCGACATTTAAGTATGCCATGCTTTTAGCGGTATTTGACATAAGTGCGCGGGTGCACTCAGATACTGTGGTGGCTCGTTATTGATTACACCGCCATTTAAACATATGCGTATTCTCATACAAAGAACGGCACTCATGCAGTTTCAGGTCACGGTTTTGTAGTATAAATGTAAGTTAAAATTGACCAGTTTTAACTAGACCAATTATTATTTAATTCACAATTTCCAATTCAGATTATACAGAACATAAGTGCTACAGAATCTAGTTTAATACAAGAAGAAAGTTCCTGTGAACCACTGAAGATAAACGCCTGTAGAAAACAAAATTTGGACGTTCGAAAACACTTTGAGCAATTTCAAAATGGGCAATCAAAGCTAAAATGCTCCTTGTGCTAGAATCTGTTTACTGACAGAGTAAGCAGACTAAAGAATCACTGGGAGCTTTTTCAGCTAAACTTTGCAGGAAATATAAAGGTTTATTTTGCATCGCAATAGCTTTTGCTTGCTCTCGGTTGTTACTAAGTGATATACATAGTGTATCGAGTGTGCAGTAAGTATTTATTTTTGTTTAGAGCAGTTAAAAAACGCTTATTTTCGTAGCAAATGCTTGGTACGAAGCTTAAATTATACCGTAACCATTGGTTCATTTGACTGAGTAGAATTAGCAATATTTTTGCATTAGATGTACGGATAACTTTACTTTTATAAATTTTTTGTGCCTCCAAATGATGTTTAAAATCGAAAATTATTCGTTTTTCGCTCAATTTACATGTACTACACAGGTTTCTCGAATTAAAGCCACTTTTAACCGATTTTAGCCATTTAAGCCACTTTTAGCTATGGCTTTAATTTTAGCCACCTCTACGAGGCAAAGTGGCTTTTTCTACTGCCCTGGTATTCACTAATATATATACCTAGCCTTTCTAGAAATTACCCTGGAATTAGGCGTGACTTGCACGATAGTTTGACAAAATTACCCGTATGCCTGTCCTCTGTAAGATGACAGTAAGCAGTTAATTAATAATAATTACAATGTGCTGCCCGCAGATTAGTAGGTAAAGTTTACATATAACCTTGTATCCCTTTTGCTGCTCTTGCATGCTTATTAGTACTGCTTTTCTGGACGGTTAAAATATTTTTTGTCGTAGAACAAGAACAAGTATTAGAAACAGCATTACATCACTGAAGTAGGCGGTCAGAAAAACTAAGATAACTAAACCCACAGATAATATCTTCATAGTCAGTGGCAGTTGTACGGTGTTTTTATAAAATACAACGCTTTGATTTGCAATTTGTAAAATGTACAAAGTTTTTTGAAAAACTTGTATTTCACAAATTAGCTTTCTAAGGGTTGCTCCATCCATCAGTATCAATCAAATATTTTTATTGTAACTTTTTAGGCGTGTCCTTCAACTGGTAAGCGAATGATGGTCGGAGGATTTCTACATGATAAACTGTAGCATTGCACAATTTGTATCTCTTAAAAAAATAGCTTTAACCATGTTTGTCGACATTTCCGCAACAAACAAGTATTGGACGTAAGCAAGTTCTTGGAAAAAATTAATTTAATTCAACAGTACAGTTAGCACGTTGCTCAAGTTTTGGTTTCGTTTATTGTAGTATAATTTCCTGCTTTATTGTAGGTACCACCACAAAGCTAGAAGCCTGTAAAGACAGATTGACAGAAAAGGAAATAAAATACGAGAAAATAAGCTTTAAGTGTGTTATTACTGATTTTATTACATACTAATGAAACTACTCAATTGGTATACTCACCACGTACAGAACAAGAATGTATTTTAGTTAAAAATAATTTTGGTCCTACTGGTTAAAATCGAGGAATAATCTGTACAAACGTCAATGCTAGCACAGAAATAAAAAATAAAAGTAAGGCTCGAACAGCAGTGTGGAAAAAACGGACTCTGAAATTTAAATATTATTTAATGTATCCTCAAGCCTAAAATTCATATTACCCCAAAAATAATAAATCAGATTTTAAAACTAACCCTTTTAAGTTTTGTACCGCGGCTGGAATACTAGAATCGTCGTCTTTCTCAACATATCTTCGTAGGCCCAGCACACAAAGCTCCGCGTAAAGTGGCCAATTTATTGTTTCCATGTTAAGGCCGAATAAATCCTGTTCACTGGGCACAACTTTAGATCTTAGGTCCCTTACATTGTCACTTAGGAATTGTAAGTAGCACTTTTTCGCATCGCCAGTAGCGTGGTTGTATTCTTTGGCGTTTTCATACCTGCGTCGCCATCTGTAAAGTTAAAAAAAATTAAACAAGTGGAAACACAACTCTTTTCGTATTGTTAACCTTTTTGGAACTGAGAATAGAAGGGTACAGAAAAAAAAAGTTTTTATCCTACCAACTTAACTTTTTCGAAGTGTCAAAACAGTAGTAATCAACGTTTTTCAAAAACTTTCACAATTTGAACAGCATACTCAAAAACCATCATCAGGCCTAAAATCCTATCGTGATTGCCGTCAAAATGGTGTATTACACTGTCGTATTGGTCAAAAATAAAGAAAACTTGTGTTTACCCTGTTATTTTATCGACACTTGAGTAAAAAGATCAAGCCTACAAAATAGAACTTTAAGAAAAGTCAATACAAGAAAAGAGCATTTTCAAAAAGATGAAATGCTAGAAATTAGCTCTCTCGAAGGGGTCAAAACTAGAAAAGAACGTTTTCAAAAAGATGAAAAGCTAGCATTTAGCTCTCTCAAAATGGTCAAAACTAGAAAGCAGCATTTTCAAAAAGATGAAATGCTAGAAATTAGCTCTCTCGAAGGGGTCAAAACTAGAGAAGAACGTTTTCAAAAAGATGAAAAGCTAGCATTTAGCTCTCTCATAATGGTCAAAACTATAGAAACGTACATTTTCAAAAATATGAAAAACTACAAATTAGCTCTGTCAAAATGGTCAAAACTAGAAAGCAGCATTTTCAAAAAGACAAAAAACTACAAATATGGATCTCAAAAAAGGTCAAAAGTAGTACTACCCATTTTTCAAAGCCTTCAAAACCAGTGAATAATACTTTAAAAAAGGTCAAAACTAGTGACTACTGTTTTTCAAAACCATGTAAAACGACACCGTAATGGAAAGATAAGAATAATCTGGCAAGAGTTGTAATTGAACTGACCTGGGTACATTTCCCCTTAAAAGTTGTATGCAGTCCATAATTGTGCAGGGCAGTCCTACAGTGAAATAATTCACAAGAATCCAGGAGCGGCCCAGAGTGGATCGGACAGAGGGCGGGAAAACGACGTGGCTAAGCGGTGTTTTGTGAAAAGCTTTTTCTATGAATTCGTTGTAGGTCCCTTGGGAAATCCAGTTGAACTCGTCGATGCAGGCATTGTATACTCGGACACTTGATTTTTTAATTTTCCCGGTGGCGCCAGCAGCAGCAGCGCCGGCAGCAGCGTTCCCAGTTTCCCAGGCAGCAAGTATTATAATCTTGACGACCAAGTCAACGGGCATGAGGTCCAAGTTAGTATTTGGGTCCCCTGGCGTCACCTGGCTGAACCCACGACCCGCATTGTAAAGGAAGCCAGTTAGACCGTTCATGCCGTCTACCCAACCCTGTAATTCTATTGGGTCTTCAAAAATTGGCCCTATTACCGATGGCCGAACTATGCTAACGGGCAAGTTCCATTCAGCTCCCTCGATCTCAACTAGACTTTCCGTCAGGTGCTTTGACAATACATAGGTGTTCAACTTTCTTCCAAGTAAACTGACAAAACATATAAAATAAACAAAATACCAGTTTTAACCTATTTGGAACGGTTAGACAATGATAAAAGATGTCTAAACTACAACTTAACTTTCAAAACGTCAACAAAAAATAAATAATTAACATATTACAAACGTGTCGAAACCACTAATTAACACTTTAAAAAAAGCAAAAACTAGAAATCAACATTGTTAAAAAGTGTCAAAGCTAGTAATTAACACTTTAAAAAAAGCTAAAACTAGAAATTGACATTTTCTAAAAGTGTCAAAGCTAGTAATTAATACTTTAAAAAAGCAAAAACTAGAAATCAACATTTTCAAAAATGTCAAAGCTAATAATTAACATTTTAAAAAAAGCACAAACTAGAAATCAACATTTTTAAAAGTGTCAAAGCTAGGAATTAAGAATTTAAAAAAAGCAAAAACTAGAAATCAACATTTTCAAAAAACGTCAAAGCTAATAATTAACACTGAAAAAAACAAAAACTAGAAATCAACATTTTCAAAAAGTGTAAAAGCTAGTAATTAATACTTTAAAAAAAGCAAAAACTTGTAATTGACATTTTCAAAAAGTTTCAAAGCTACTAATTAACACTTTTAAAAAAGCAAAAACTCGTAATTGACATTTTCAAAAGGTGTCAAAGCTAGTAAATATCACTTTAAAAAAAGCAAAAACTCGTAATTGACATTTTCAAAAGTGCCAAAGCTAGTAATTAAGCAAAAACTAGAAATCAACATTTTCAAAAAGTGTCAAAGCTAGTAAATATCACTTTAAAAAAAGTAAAAACTAAAAAGTAAACATAATAATTGGAATTTCCAATTAGTAAAAAACACTTGTAATTAACATTTTTAAAAAGTTTCAAAACTAGTAATTAACATCTCAAATAGTCAAGCAACTATTAATTACCCTTTTCTAAAGTGTCAAACTAGATATTACCGTTTTGCAAAGGTTAATAGACATATAGTTTGTAAATATTTTGAAAAACTATTTTAAATTAAAGTTTTAAAAGTACGCTGGCGTGATGGTCTCCAAAATCCCAAGCGTGTCCAACTTTACGAAAAACTCCATGGAAGTCTTGGCATCAAAAGGCGCCGGGTATACTTGCTCACGGATGGGTTTTCTTTGAATGTCGGAATTACTGTAGGCCGTGGAAACGTAGACGATGCTCTAGAGCGAGTGAGAATTCAAATTATTATATCTTTACAATGATTATTAGTTGCAAAGTATCTTCAAATAATTCTTACACTTAGTTTCTTCATAGTTTTTGATAGCTGCAAAACTTGACGAGTTCCCTCGAGATTAATAAGCAGTGCAGTTTTTAGAGGATGGTTGAATTTGACAGCAGCCGCCACGTGAAAAACAATTGATACATTCTGGGATAAAATTGCAGTGTTTTCTGCTGACAGGCCCAAATTTTCTTGTGTCAGGTCCCCAGGAATAGGGATCACATTTTGGAGCAGCTCTGCTCTGTCTGTCTTTCTCAGTACGTCGAAAATCTTAAAGAAGGTCATAATGACGTAAAAACAATTTCTGTGATTACAAAATAAGTGTAAGCACGAATTTATGGTAAAACTAAAAGCACTTACAGAGCTTTGAAGTAATTGGTTCAGGCGGTCTTCCGCAGTCAATTTTCGTTTTGGTCGTAAGAGTACATAAATGAGCCCAATGTTTCCACAGGATCTTAGGAGTTTTTCCAGTAAAACTTTACCTACAAAGCCTGTAACCCCCGTTATAAGGATTGAGCGGTTTTCAAAATATTCTTGTACTGTACTAGCTTTACCTTCCATTTTTAAATACTGACTACCAACAATAACGAGTGATCTACTAGTAAAATACCAGCGAACGTAAGAATCCTTTTTATACCCTTTGCAACTCATCTTGGCTGGCAAACTGTGCACCAATAAAAAATACAGATAACAATACTGCTGCTTTTCAATAGGAACATTAATCTTAGTCATTTTATTTGTCCGTTTTTTCAAGTCTTGCATCAAATATAAAGTGGATCTAGTGATTGCATCAAACTTGAATTAACAGCCAGAGCTAACGTCAAAAAAAAACAAATATGCATGATATACAATGTTAAATGTTTTTAGCATTTGCTTGCCGTGTGCTGCGTGCAATACAACATTAAACAGGGTGCATTGCACAATAATAATTATTTGTCATAGTTACGCAATAAAGACTTGGAATTTTCCAGCTGTGTATTTCTTTGAAAGCCACATATTGAGGAATGGAAGGGAGAAGCCACGTGGAGCATTGCACGTCAGTGAAAAATACAAAAAAGAACTGAAAATAAAGTTTTATGTTTATTGAAGGGCAATTTTTTATAGTATACAATACTTTGACTTGAGCTATCTCAAAACTTGTTAAAATGTTTATTATACGCGTACTTTTGTTTCAGCATAGCGTGCGCGTAAGCAATTATAGACAACATTTTGCCCCTTTGTCGATGATGTATTAGAGATGCAACATGCCGAACTCATTTAAAGGCTATGAGCAAGGTAGCAACATTGACTGCCACAAAGTGAACAAAATTCAAGGTCGACATTGTCTCCTAAAATTACGTTCAAAAACTAAACAACAAGAAAAGGAACTCAAGCCAACGAAACTGACGGAGAAGTGACTTAAATTAAAATTCATATAGCCTGGGGTCAAAAACGTGTGAACAAATGCTACTGCTCTGTAGACTAAAATAATTTTCAAACCCAGCCAAATTAAGTTTGAAAGAAATCGCTGGATTATTCTAGACTGCCCTTTCAATCGTCTCGTTTGTGAGTAAAAATCAAATGGAATTAGACACATTCTCGTTATAAACCTCATTGCGAGGCAGTTGACAATATTTTGAGGCGGGAAAACCATTGTTTTAAACTAATTTTGCTGTGTTAAGAATACGAAGTTAAGTTTTAAGATTATGTAAAGCTAATTACTGGTTGAATGTACCAGTTTGGCTGAATAAAACTATACGACTTGCTAAATTATTTTCAGCTTCACGAAATCAAGCAAGACTGTAAAAATACTAAGCTGTCGGATGTCACTGGAAGCTCGTAGAATAAAACGGTTCTTTCCAAGTGTATTTCCACATCCTTGAAACGTCGAGTATGCGGTTAAAGTAAACCTACTGCTCGCAGAACTTCCTTAAAAATTGTTTCGTAAGCCATGCCAATTCAATCCGAAGCTTGAAATGGTGAACATGGCCTTCAAATGTTAATTGCAAAGAACACGGGGAGTTTGCTCGTTTTGCTAACCACAAATGTTTACGTATATGCATACAGTAAAACAAGTACATCATTTGACACTGGAAAATCATGGAAGAATTTATATAATGTCCAAATTTTTAACAAACAGTTGACACAGCTTTATTGAAGTATAAATGCAAACTTTATTATCTTGAAATAATTTTCCTATTTAGTGCCGAAAGCTCATAAATAATTAAGTAGGAATTTTCAATTCACCATCTCCTTGGCGTTTCCATGAACCAGTTTTCTCAAGTATATTTCCACACCCGTTAATAAACGGATATAATAAATAGAAAACTCTAATTGTGCTCACAGCAAAAGCCAACGGCTGCTGCCTCCCTATTTTGTAATAATTTTAAATGTAATCTTATGTTTTGAAATTTTCTAGCCAACTTTCATTTGCTTCAAACCCCTTAGTTCCGACCCTACTTAGAATTTTCAATCTCATTTTGTCAAAAAAGGGTTTGTCGGTAAGGACATTTTGCTTTGTTAATGATCAAGTTGCCATGCCACTTGCCAGACAGTCCTTAGTAGTAAAGGTCGACACGATTACGAGTGGATTGGGATTGGGCGTGTCATATGCGTCATTTATTGCCTCCCCCTCCGTAATCAGTATGCGTATACGTAATCCGTATCCGTAGCCAGTATCCGTAAGCGTATAGGTATGCTGATAGTATGTATGTATTTTGACTGGACTATTTGCTTGTGTAGTAACTGGACAGTTCCTAATTGCTGTCCCCCCTACCTAATTAGTATGGATATGTC